>JADRCD010183348.1:0-24066 GCA_019843815.1 Montemys delectorum
CCTGATCTCCCTGCCTTCCCCTCCCAAGCGTGGGCCAATGTCCGCTTTGGCCCTTCAGCTGGCTCCCTCTTCTTCCTCTTTCTCTTTATTTCTGTCTTCTGGTACTTGTGGTATTCCAGTCTGGGGTCTCTCTTTCCTGCTCTCATGCCTTTCTTTTTCCTTTTGCCTCCCTTGCCCCTCACCCACCTTTCTCTCTGAGGGCTTTGACTCTGAACTCACTGAAAGCCTCTTAACTCCATGGTCCTCCTGCCTCTGCTTCCCAAGTGCTAGAATCACAGGCACATGCCATGACACCAAGCCTTGCTCTGTTTCTTTGATCCAGTCTCTTGATTCATACATATTCTCACTCTCTTCCCCCACCTCGTGTGTGTGTGTGTGTGTGTGTGTGTGTGTGTGTGTGTGTGTGTGTATGTGTGTGTGTCAAGCACTCTCTGTCCCCTCCCCGCTCCTGTCTGTAATGAGTGAAGGGATAGTCACTGCTGGGTGGCAGCAGACTGGACTGATCAGGTGCATCAGCCCTAGGGAACAGGTTGCCTGAGCTCAGATCCCAGCTGGGACCACTAATTAACTGAGGGACCTGGGGCAAGCCACTCAGCTTGTCTGTGCCTCAGTCAGGTGATCAGCAAGATGGGGAGAATCCTAAGAAAGCCTGTCCTGAGGGCAGTGACGGGGACATTACATAGATTAGCTAAGTTATCGTGGGCCCAGGTGAATCAGCACTGTGTGAACAGTTGAACACACATGTTAAGAAGGGGCCATGTCTGCTGCCTTCAGGGCTGCATCTCAAGGGGGTCTGCTGTCTGTCTCTGCTGTAGGATGTCTGTCTGTTACCCATTTATGACTAGATATCCATGTCTACAAACATCTCTATTTATCCTTGATTTGTTTGTTTGTTTGAGCAGGCCTCACTATGTAGCCCAGGCTGGCCTCAAACTTGAGACCCTCCTATCCCTGCTTCTCATGTGCTAAGATTACAGGCATGCACCTAACTGATATCTGTTTTTTTGTTTGTTTGTTTGGTTGGTTGGTTTTTCAAGGCAGGGTTTCTCTGTATATCCCTGGCTGTCCTGGAGCTCACTCTGTAGACCAGGCTGGCCTCGAACTCAGAAATCCGCCTGCCTCTGCCTCCTGAGTGCTGGGATTAAAGGCGTGTGCTGCCACCGCCTGGCTTGATATCTGTTTGTCTGAGTGTCCGTGAGTCTCCTGAATCCATGGTTCTCTCCCTGTCTACCTACATGCCAACCTCTGCATCTATTTCTGGATGCCTGTCAGTCTAAAAATAATTACAGAGGTCTTGGTCCATTGTGTCCGTCATGGGTGTATGTGTAGGGGGCATAATGGGGTGGGGCCCAGGCATCAGACCGGAGACTCACGATATCTGTGCAGAGTTCTATGAAGAGAATGGTGATACACCCAAGGGGTAGAGGCACACTGACAGTGATATAGATGAGGTAGGGTGTCAGTTCTGGAATGTTCTTGGTCAGTGTATAGGCAATGGATTTCTTCAGGTTATCAAAGATCAGTCGGCCTGTGGGGGCAGAGCAGGTACCTCAGCCTCCTCCCAACCAGCTTCCCACTGAGCCCCCACGGCCCATCCCCCCTCCCCAGCAGGGCACAGACCCTGCTCCACGCCCGTCACAATGGAAGCAAAGTTGTCATCCAGCAAGATCATGTCAGCAGCATTTTTAGCAGCATCTGAGCCAGCAATGCCCATGGCTACACCAATGTCAGCTTTCTTCAGGGCTGGAGAGTCATTCACACCGTCCCCTGTTACAGCCACAATGGCTCCCTAAGGCCAGTAGGTCAGACGAGTCCACAGTTAGAAAGACAGTCACGCAGGGCCAGCCAGGCCCATCTGCCACCTTCCTCAGCAGGGTCTCACCAGTCGCTGACAGCTCTCCACAATCACCAGCTTTTGCTGAGGACTGGTTCGAGCAAACACCATCTCAGGGTGGGTGCGAAGTGCCTCCACCAGCTCAGACGGGTCCATGTCCTTCAGCTGCATGCCATTGATCACGCAGGCCCGGGCATCCCTAGAGGAGGAGGAAGGAGGTCTCACTGGGGTCTCAGTAAGCGTGGGTTGTGGGGGGGAACCACGGGGAGGGCTGATGGGTGCTTACTTCCTATTAACCTGGTCTACGGGCATTCGGAGGCGGGCGGCAATGTCTTCCACTGTCTCGCTGCCTTCCGAGATGATGCCCACACTGGCTGCGATGGCCTTGGCTGTGATGGGATGATCACCGGTCACCATGATCACCTGTGGGAAGGCCAGCACACCCTTCACCCCTTCAGATCAGAGTAATGTCCCCATTCTCCCTGGTAGCTATCTGTCGACATAATCATTATTTGGCAAGCATGACCGTCTGCTGTGCCTAGGACAAAAGAGGCAACTGTCCCAGTCTTTACATAGTTGGCGTTCCAGGGCGGGAAGGTAAAAGTATACAAGATAAGCAAGTGAACTAACTGTATAGCACAATAAGAGGAGAAAAATAAGCTCAGGGAGGGAAGTGATGGTCTGATTGTGCACAAGAAAATCTCATGGAAGAGGTGACATACGAGCCGAGACTTAAAACTGAGAGTTGGCCATATAGAGATTTGTAGGAAGAACATTGCTGACAGAAGACAGAATCAGTGCAAAGGTCCTGAGGCAAGAATATGCCTGAGTTGCTGAAGATACAGTGTCCTAGAGATGGTTAAAAACCAGGTAGACAGCTTAGTGGCCTGCCCCATGCTGCTGGTCAGGGTTCTCTGGTCGCCACTGAGCAAATAAGTCCAGATGTGGCCAATCAATGTATTCCATGCCCCAGCCACCAAAGCTGGTTTGGGGATGAAGATGGGACCCAATCAAGCAGGACAGGTGGGAGTTTCAAATTAAAGTGGAAGCACATTACCACTTATGCATGCTCACCCTGAGGCACTGTGTGAGATTAAAGCCAGGGGAGACACAAAGGAAGCTCAGACATGAAAACAGCAAGTCCCTAACTACCCTGTGCCCCGCATGCAGCTTAGACACGAGGCATCCTTCCCCAGAACTGCTGCATCATGAGCCAGTGTAGTTTAGCTCCTGACAGTTGCAGGTGGTTTTCTGCCATCTGCTGTCCTCATCCCTAGCTGGCATACCCGGATGCCTGCCGTGCGGCATTTGAGCACGGCATCAGGAACGGTGGCCCTGGGAGGGTCAATCATGGATACAAGTCCCGCAAAGCAGAGGCCACTACTGGGAAAGTTCATGGCTTCCACATCAAAGGCATAGCCAGGTGGGTAGTCCTTCTCATTCAGGTAGAGCTGGCAGAAACCTGGCCAGAAAAACAGGGAAATGAGAGGAGGCTGGGCAGATAATGTGCTAACAGGGCCAGTGGGATCAGGAGTCATGAAATAACTAGGCCCCTGGATGCCAGATCCTGAATCCATCCTCAACCACCTTACGAGGTGCATCCCTACTGGGTAGGTAAGGAAACTGAGGTTTAGAGCCAGGTATGGCCTGTGATCTGAGCTCTTGGGAGGTAGAGGTAGGAGTATCAGGAATTCCAAGCCAAGCTGAGCTACATTCTATTGTTGGAAGGAAGGAAGGAAGGAAGGAAGGAAGGAAGGAAGGAAGGGAGGGAGGGACGAAGGAAGGGAGGAAGGGAGGGAGGGAGGGAGGGAGGGAGGGAGAAAGGGAGGGCAGAAGGAGGGAGGGAGGGAAGGAGAGAAGGAAGGAGTATGGAGTGAGAATGGAAGGATGGTGGGAGGAGGGAAAGATGGACGGAGGAGGGAAAGATGGAGGGAGGAGGGGAGGGAGGAGGAAGTAAGGGAGGAGGGAAGAATAGAGGGAAGGAGGAAGGTAGGCAGGCAAGCTCAGGAAGGAAACATTTCTTTCAAAGCTAAGAGAAAGGCAAAATTGAACAATGGGTCTTGGCCACCCATAGTTTCCAGGCGTTCAGAAAGTTTGAGTGAAGACAAAAGTTGGGTAGAGTCAAAATTAAGGATAAAGGAGGGTAATGATCGCCCACTCCTTGAATCCTGCACGTGGGCGGCAGAAACGTGGGTGTCTCTGAGTCATCCTGGCCTACAGAGTTCTGGACAGCAGGGTTGCACAGTAAAACTGGCTCAGAAAAATCAGGATAAGGATCTGGGGGATGTCCAGCATGGAGACAAAGTATGTGAAAGATCAAAAGGTCAAGAGGACATAGGATAGTAAAATAAAGGCAAGGGCTGGAAAAAGAGGGGACACAGGTCAGGACTGACACAGAAAGGAAAATCAAGGGTGAGAGTTGGGGCTGATAAGCCCCTGGACTGGAGGTGGGAGAAGTTAGGGTTAGCAATCACACAGTCTTGCCTAGCACACACGAGGGCAAAAGACCATGAGCTCCATTCTCAGGACCACACGAAAACGACAACCAAAAAACCTTGACCTTTTGGTCAGGTCCAGGCCAAGAAGTTTGGAGGAGTCCATGCCCACCCTTCTTGACACATTGCCCCGCCCACGGCAGCTCTCACCAAGAACGCGTTCGCCTAGGCCTCCCAGGCTGAGGTAGGCTGTCTGGAAGGCTTCACGCCATTGCTCGTCCAGGGGCAGCTCCTGGCCCTTGATGAGGATGGAGCTGCAACGCTCCAGCACGCGCTCGGGGGCGCCCTTCATCACCAGCAGGTGCCTGGGGTCACGCGGATCCTCCAGGGTGTGAATGGACAGCTGTGGGCGGAAGGGGGAGGCGAAGCTACGAGCTGGATCAAGCTTGGAGGATCGATAGGCGTGGCCCCTCCCAGGTGCGCTCTGCAAGGGGCGTGGCTACAGGAGGGGCGGGGCCTGAGGGTACATGGGCCTGACTAAAGCAGAGATGCCCCTCGGCTCTGCCTAGGGGGTGTGGGTGGGTCTTAATTGGGAGGGAACTCGCATGTGGGCGTGCTCTAGTCGCACGTGGGCGTGGTTTGAGCTGGATGGACCAGGAATTGAGGCTCCTCCTCAATTCAAATCAAGAGATAAACTGCCCACAGTGGATGTGGCCTTATCCACATTGTTGTGGATAAGGCTCGGAGCTCAACGCACCTGGAACTTGTTGGTGGAGTTGAAGGGGATCTCGCAAACTTTGGGGAAGCGGTCCCGGTAACCCATGGCGTTGCCCAGCGTCAGCTCCGAGAACTTGAGCAGCGCAGTCTCTGACGCGTCTCCGATCACGATGCGCTGTGAGCAAGGTCCAGTGTGAGAATTGTTGAAACCGGAGGTTCCAAACATCACCTTCTGGAGTCCCCCGGTCTCTCACCTTGGGCACCGGCACAGCGTCCTGGCCAGACTTGAAAGCAGCGCGGTTGCACAGGGTGAGCACGCGGCACAGCGCCCGCCATGTCTCCGACGACTGGTCGAACGTTTGCCCTGGAGATCAGATATCCGGGCTGGGACCTTGAGGGAACCTTGAGCTCCCAAACCAGAGCTGAGCTACTTCATCCAGGCTGAACCGGGTCCCCTCCCCAGGCATGGATAGTACACCATTTCTCTTTCTTATCCCAAGACAGAGCTTTCTCCAAAACATTATATAGAGAGCCACCTAAAGACCAGATTCCCTTCACAGACCTCTCCCTCACAGGACCCACTGTCTCTCGCTAGTGGAAAGCATGTCTCAGGCTCCTCATCAGACCACCAACTGCATCGAGTCCTTGTGCTTTCCCCTCCCGCTCCCACACCTGACTGGTCTTCTGTGGTGTCCGCCGTGTGGATATGGTTGTCAAACCATAGATGAGACACCGTCATGCGGTTCTGAGTGAGAGTTCCTGTCTTGTCTGAGCAGATAACTGACGTGGAACCTAGGGTCTCCACTGCTTCCAGGTTTTTGACAACACAGTTTTTACTGGCCAGCCTCTTTGCTGTCAGTGACAGGCAGACCTGCGGATAGATGGAAGGACAGAGGCATGGCCAGGCTTGGCCAACAGCCCCACGTCTCCTTCCTGTACTACAGCCACCGCACTTTGAATGCAGGACTCCTCTTATCAAAAAAGATAAAACAGACTTGTTCTCTCCCAGCTGTTTGCAGCCCATGCCTTCCCCAGTATCCCCAGATACTCTCTCTGAGGTGCCCCAGCTCACATCAACACAATGAAAATTTAAAAAATGAACTTCTGAGCCTCACTCCTCTGGGTGGGTCTTGAACTTGGGCTGACTTCCCACAGTAATCTCATCTTCTTTGGTCCAGGCCCCTGTTTATTCACCTGTGAGCTCTGGTGTGTAGCACGGGGCCAGCCCAGAACAGCCTAATAAATGTTCACTGAATGGATGGATGATGTGGGGTGGGGAAGTGAACAGATGGACAGGTAGGAGGGATGTCTGGTGGGACGGCTGAACAAGCAGCTCTCTGCTCCCTGCACCCTCCTCTGGCTCCCCTACTCACTGTGACAGTAGCCAGCAGCCCCTCGGGCACATAGGCCACCACAATGGCCATGAAGAAGACCATGGCCCGAAGGAAGGTATAGCCGATACACATGGCCACCACAAAGAATGTGGCACCGAAGAGGATGGCCAGGCCAGCAATGATGTCCACAAAATGTTCAATCTCTATTGCAATTGGAGTCTTCTCGTTTTCCACACCGGAGGCCAGTGAGGCGATGCGTCCAATGATGGTGCGATCGCCAGTGCTTACCACCAAGCCCTGCGCTGTGCCTGCAGAGGCAGCAAGGGGGGAGAGAGAGCTCACCGTGAGGCAGACCGCATCAGAAAGGTGCTCTGTGGTGGGGAGGCACTCGTCATGCAAAACAGAAAAGGAGCTATTGTGGAAGGTGTGGGGTCCGTGTGGCATCAGAACAGACTAACAGTGTTTCACAGACCCTCCAGACACATGGTGGAGAAGAAGGCGATGTTGCGGGTCTCAAGGGGGCTCTCGTGTGTACACTCGGGCGAGCGGGTCTGCGGTTCAGACTCTCCAGTGAGCGAGGAGTTGTCCACCTTGCAGCCCTGGGCCGACAGAATGCGGATGTCTGCTGGCACACGGTCCCCGCCTTTCATCTCCACCAGGTCACCCACCACAAGCTGATCTGCGTTGATCTGGAACTTGTCCCCATCTCGGATCACGGTGGCTTGCTGTGGGGTGGGGATACGGTTTGGTAGTAGAAGTTACTTAGTGCCATGGAGATATGGGGAGGTGAAAATTGGGAAGAGCTGGAGCAGGCGAGATGGAAACCATCAATAGGATATAGCTTGAGGATGGTGGGATGAGCCCCCTGAAGATGGCAGGAGATGGCTCAGGGTGTCTTGGAGATGGAATCTAAATAGAGGGATAGCAGGCTGGAGGACCCACCTGGGGTACGAGGTTCTTGAAGCTGGCGATGATATTTGTGCTCTTGAACTCCTGGTAGTAGCCAAAACAGCCAGTGACCACAACCACAGCAATGAGTGCCAACGCCAGGTACAGCTACAGTGAGACACACTGGTTTTATGCATAGGAGTTAGGAGCCCCCTTCCCAAGGCCACCATTCAGAGTCTCCTGGTGTTCTTGGGGTCACCTCCAGAATGTCCTCAGTCTACTGGGAAGCCTCATGTGCTTTTCCTGCAGTACAAGCCCTGGTCCCCATGGTCTACAAATGGCCCATTCACTTGCCTTGCATCTTCTGTGTCTTGTGTCCACGTTCCTAAACCCATAGTCCCTGGCTCCTGATCTCCATGTCCCCATATGTTCCTTGTTCTGTGTTTCTTGATCGATTCCTGCCTCCCCTAACTTGTGTCTGCCATGTTTCTTCCTATTTCTACGCCCCACATTTCATATTGTTTTTTTCTAATCAATCAATATGCCCCCTGTGATAGAGCCAGCCTATTGGCTACTTTGTGGCTTCTTTTTTCTTCTACCATCCTTGCAACCCCCTAACACCATATGGGAGAGAGATAAAAAGATACAGGAGAAAGGGAGCGTTGTTATCATTAGACAACTTCCTGCTGATTAGGGGCAATGAGTTCCTCGCAGCAAGTCTGATCTTTGAGGTCAGGATATGTTGCAGGAAATAGTAAAAAAGATCTAACTTCTCCTTTTTTAAGATTTATTTATTATATGTAAGTATACTGTAGCTGTCTTCAGACACTCCAGAAGAGGGCGTCAGTTTTGTTATGGGTGGTTGTGAGCCACCATGTGGTGGCTGGGATTTGAACTCAGGACCTTCGGAAGAGCAGTCAGTGCTCTTAACTGCTGAGCCATCTCTCCAGCCCCTAATTTCTTCTTATTGTTGTTTCTTGTTTGCATATTATTTAACAAATCACAACCAACAGCGTCTAATCCAACCAACAATCCACCCTAACCCTGCCTCTCAGGCCCAAGCATTTATACACCCTCTGAAAAGTCCCCAGAATTCCAAACATCACACAACAGCAGAAGCTTTCTGCCGTTGGCAAAAATCACGTCCCTGCTAGATCATGAGGCAAATCCTAGTCAGCTGCTGTGCAGTGTGAAGCAGTCCCATGTCCCACACCTGGGTTTAAAATGAAAACACATTCTTAAAATATTTCTGCATGTTTAAAGAAACCAAAATTCTTACTTCGCTGTGCTCTTGAGGCCACTAGACCCCGTGTCATCTAGTGCACTGCAGACCTAACATGCATCACTGGGTATCTCCATGTCCCCAAAAGCCACGTCTGTGCACTTCTGACTGCCAACACCATGTCACTTGACCGAGGGCTTTTCAAACCCCTTTCCAATGTCACATATATCACCCACGTCCTCTGTCTGACCCTGGCACACATCAAGTCCTCTGTATGTCTCCATTCCCTCCATCAGCGCTTTTATACCTATTCTCTGCGTCTGTATGTGTTGTGTCTGGTGTGGTGTCCCCTATGCCCCTGTCTCATGTCCCTGGTCTGTTCTTTGCCCTCATTTCCTCCTCTTCTCAGACCCACAGCTTAGATTTTGCAGTTCTGTTTTCCTACTCACCCAAGAGTCACCCTCAGTGTCCCTTGTGACCTACGTCCTCTGGTCTGTCCCATAGCCCAGTGTCATCCATCTTCCAGGATCCATGTCTCAGAACTGCATCTTCGTGTTTCTAGTCCCTCATTCTACATCCCATCTGCTTAAATCCTGGGCTCAGTGTCCTCGTTCCCCACTCTCCCCGTGACCCGGGCCTGTCCTCAAGGCCCTTCACTCACGTTATCATCAGTGGTCAGGTCGCCCTCGCTGGCCTGGATGGCAAAGGCAATGAGGCAGATGGCAGCAGCCACCCACATGAGGCACTGCAGGCCACCTGCCAGCTGCCGAGCAAACTTCACGTACTCAGGAGTGCCCCGAGGTGGCCGGAGTGCATTGGGCCCATCCCTCAGCAGCAGTTCAGCTGCCAGGCTCGCCCTCAGGCCCTGGGAACAGTCAAGGTGGAGGCTACAGGGCCTTGCCCTCACCCATCTGCTTTGGTCTCCCTTCCCTTTCCCTTCTAGTTTTCTCTCCTTCCCTCACACCTCTCCTCTTCTTTTTTTCCTTTCTCTCTTTTTACTGTCTCCCTCTATCTTTCTCTTCCTTTCCCACTCTCTCTTTACTTCTCCTTCTCTCTCTCTCTCCCTCCTATCTCTAACTTCTCTCTTGCTCTCCCTCTCTCCTTCCCTCTCCCCCTTCCCCTGTTTCTCTGTATACACCTCTTCTCTTAGCCATGTCTCTCCTCCTCTCTCTCCATCTATTCCCACTCCCCCCACACCCATCGCTCTCTGGTGATTCTCACACCTTTCTCTCTCCCTGTTCCTCTTTCCTGTCCATCATCCCCCACTATGCCCGCCCACTCCTAGCTCACCTTGGTGGCGCTGGTCTGGTACTTCTGCTCCAGCTCAGACACTGACAGCTGGTGGTCATTCTGGAGATGATGGAACAAGACACTCACTGTCTGGCTCTCACAGCCCCACCCTGCCCACCGCCTGACTTCTGGACCCCACCTCCATCCTGCCCAGGCCCGGCCCCTATGCTCACAATCTCCATCTCCTTCTTCATGTTCTCCAGCTTCTCCTTCTTCTTGCCCCCCCCACCGCCCGCCTTCTTCTTGCTCATCTTGGCAGCCATGTCCCCACCAGGGCCAGTCCCCAGTTCCACTGAGTACAATTCGTAATTCTCCTGAGGTTGGGATGGAACAAAGGAGATGTCAGATACCGCTGAGACTTCTGCCCTCCACCCCCAGCCGTAAATTCCCCAGACGACACTCACTGCCTTCCCCATAGTGTGCCTGGTGCTCTGCCCTCTTTGGTCTACAGAGTCTTCTAGGGTCTGGACCAAGCTTGATATACCCAGGTTGGGTGGGGGTGGAGCAGAACCAGCTGATTACAACTGATTATGAGGCTCCTTGGGGTAACCTTCAGGCTTGGACAGCTCAGACACTTTCTACTGAGCTGTTCCAACCTGTCCAAACCCCATTGCCACCTGTCAGTCAGATCAGGAACCCCCGGGCTATAACAGCTACATATCAACAAGAAAAGAAGCAAACACGGAGCTCTCGCTTCTCGTGCTAACAATGCGATGAGGGCCTCTCACCCATTCACTCACTGAACCTTCCAGAAACCCTCTGAGGTGAGGAGTACCCATTACAGGTGGAGAAATTGGAGCCCGTCGATTTCTCTACCCTAGTCTAGGACAGGGTAGAGTCAGGGACAGGTAGATCACCTGCACACAGTGTCCTCTTGTGAGCTCTAAAGTATGGGCACAGTCACCTACGACATCATATCGTATCTACTGTTCCCACTGTGTAGAGACAGGAAACTGAGGCTTCTGGAGATTTATCAGGGTGCCCCTGGCACACTCAACTGCTAGCTGCTTGCCCACAGCTCCCAACCTTTCCCCCATCCCCACCCCAATCTGCTCAGATAAACAGTGCTGCACATTGGAGGAAGGCTGTACCTAAGGGCCCTCGCCTGAGCTGGGTGCCAGGTGCCAGGGAGTGTGAGAGGCCCCTCCATGATCCCAGACAGGGATCCCTTAAGGCAGCAGTGGGGAAGTGGTAGGACTTTTGATATAATTTTTGCACTGGCCTCCCATAGTGGGCACGTCTCCAAGGGCACATGTAGGTGCAGCCGATAAGATAACGGCCTTAGTAATGTCCTCCTCGGAAGCAGGTCACCTGGGGAAGTAAAGGGTAGGCAGCCTGAGCTCCCCAACACTGAGCTGGCTGAGGATCCCAACCCCACTCCAGGAACCCCAAGGAGAGACAGGCACGGCGACAGTCACTGCAGTGAAACCCCAGGAACATCTGAGCCGAGCATGCAAAAGTTTATGTGGTTCCTCAGCCCAGAAACTTTCAAATCCTCACTGCCCCACATGAGCTTCCCTGACTCAGCCCCTGAGCAGGGCCCCTCAATAAGTTCTTTGCTTTGTGCAGACTGATGCCATCCATGCCTCGAGACCTCGGCACTTGCAACACCATTTGTCTGGTTCAATTTCCCAGAGATCTGTATGGTACTTCCTCATCTCCTTCCAGTCTCGTGCAAATGCAAACAACTCTCTCTGAGAGTTCTCCCTGAAGCCCTGCAGCACCACAGCATCTCCCCTACCTACTGCATTTCCTGCTCCGATCCAGCATTATATTTTATTCATTTGGTCATCAGGCTCCATGTGGAGGAAAGCCAGGACTTGGTTGCCTTTGGTAACCCACACACTGTCACTGAGTGTGGTCAGGCTTTGGCTCAATGATGGGTATGAGCATCAATTCACAAGCCTGGAGCACCGGGTAGACTCTCTGGAAGCCTTACCCTTTGGGAATGGTCTTGGATGCAACTCAGTGTCTTCAAACCCTGACCCCAGCCATCCAGCCTCTGCCCTCAGCATGCTCAGAGCCTGGGGAAGCTGTGGGAGGTGAGGGGTCCTGTCTGCATGCAAAGTCACAGACTGGGAGACCAACACTATCAGTGGCAGCAGATGGCTAACTAAGATACTTTAGGGACCTCTGCCAACACAGGGTGGCCCCCTTTGGCCTCTACCTCAGTGGCTTTCTCTTCTCTCTCAAGACTTAGTGTTACGCTATTGTAAATTCTAATATGATTAGCTAATTTAACATTGATTAATGTTTAAATATTTTAGACCTGTATGTTACAGAAACAGTAAAATGAGCATTTAACTTGCCCTTCATTTGATTTAGCAACTTGGTACATTTGTTCTAGATAAATAGATCAATGGAGGGATAGAGCTATAGATAGATAGATAGATAGATAGATAGATAGATAGATAGATAGATAGATAGATAGATGGAATAGATAGACAGGTATGAAAGATAAATGAAAGATAAGCATATTAGTAGATGTATATAGAGTAGGAGAGAGAAGGGAGGGAAAGAGAGAGAAATCCAAATTAATAGATTGATGGACTGCTTAACCAATCAAGAGATTTCTATTTTGTTCTGACCGAATTATTTAGAAGATTTATAGATAGGAACTTTTGTTTGTTTTGGGTTTGTAGGTCTCTCCTGTAGCCTATGATAACTTTGAATTCCTAACCCTTCTGCTTCCATCTCCAAAAAGCTGGGGGTACAGCCATACCTGGCAAGAAACAAGACACTTTCTAACTATATTTAGGCAGCTGTTGCCTGTGAATGAGGTCATTTTTTTACATAAATAATCAGATGAACAGTTTCAAAAAATTAACAGAAATAAGTCATTTTTATCTAAGTATGAGAATGTATTTGAATTCCACAGTTTTGCCACTGAAGTCCTTGCTGTCTGGGATCTGGTCCAGATGTCACTTTACATGAATCAGCGTGTCCCTTGAGCTCCTGAAAAGAACCTGTTTTGGGATGCCTTGGGCCTGAATCCACAGTCACCTCCAAAAGCTGAATACATATAACTACTGCCTGAGCCTATGTTCACAGCCACTGCCTGAGCCTGAGTCTACACAGCTGTCATCTAACCCTGAATCCACACAGCTCCTAAATGCCTAAGCCTCAGCCCACACAGTCACTGCCAGATGTTGTAGCTAAATAGCCACCGTCCAAACCGACACAATTTCTTCAAACACTCCCAACCTCCTACACCCAACCACAGAAAGACAATGCCTGCTACAGCCAGCTTGAATTTACACCCGCTTTATGGCCTTGTTCATCTCAAGTGTACAATGGTCAGACATACTGAAGATTAGTTTCATCAGCTTCTCAGATTATGTAGCCTTCAGACGGCACTCAAATTCTGCCTGTTTGGGATGAGTGTCTTGATTGAGCAAATTATTTTCTCAAGTGAATAAGCAAGCACATAGGCCTCTACCTACAGGCTGGATGTGGACGGAGCTGAAGTATCAGGCTAAGTCTGGTAGCTTGAATGGACTGGAGCCCACGGGGTGGACACGGAGGTGCTGTCCAATGCCACTTCAGGCTGATGGGAAACTTCTGGCACCGTTCAAGGGCAAAGCCTTTCCCAAATGGCGGGTGTGCAAGATGCAGTCCCTACAGTGGGTATCAGTGCATGTCTCACTGGGCCTAAGGCACACCAGCGTGTCGCAGGCCTGTGTGAGAACAGTGGTCAGAACTGAATGTATTTTTCTGTCCCTAAGAAAGAAGGGTCGGAGGAGAGACAAATAAATAGAAAGAGAATATTAAGCAGATAATAGGGGAAGTTTGACCAAAAGTCTCCTGTATTTATACATTTCTAAGGCCTGATAGAGCTCAGACTCCAACTGCCTTCTTCATACTATTCCCACTTCAAGACTGAGGACCTCTGCTTTTCTTTTTCTTTTTTTTTTCATTTTTTTTTGTTTTGTTTTTCTTGTTGTTGTTTTGTTTTGTTTTTTGAGACAGGGTTTCTCTGTGTAGCCCTGGCTCCTGGACTCACTCTGTACACCAGGTTGGCCTCGAACTCAGAAATCCTCCTGCCTCTGCCTCCCAAGGACCTCTGCTTTTCAAGTGCTCACTTCAGGGTTGAGGATGCTAGAGCACCTGCCGAAAATCCCCCACTGAGCACTGGAGTGTGTGTTGCAATGCCAAGTATGTGCAATGATCTGGATTTCATTCTTGATAACACAGTACCATGCGTGTGTGCGCGCGTACACACACACACACACACCAGCAGCAGCATACTGGAGAAATGACTCAGTAGTTAAGAGCAAATACTACTCTTGCAGAGGGCCCAAGTTCAGTTCTCAGCACCCACAATGAGCCGCTCACAGCCACCTGTATCTCCAACTCCAGAGGATCCAACACACATGCAGGGTGTACATGTGTGTATATTCGTGTGTGCACATAGACAAACAGATCAATCAATAAATAAAACATAAGGCCGGGCAGTGGTGGCGCACACCTATAATCCCAACTCTTGGGAGGCAGAAGCAGGCAGATTTCTGAGTTCGAGGTCGGCCTGGTCTACAGAGTGAGTTCCAGGACAGCCAGGGCTACACAGAGAAACCCTGTCTCGAAAAACAAAACAAAACAAAACAAAAAAACATAAATCTTTTTTTCTAATTAACAAAATGACCATTCCAAGACCATTCTTGGCCCAGGGTGGATCAAGGACTTCCCTCAGCTACTGTACCACAGTCCATATTAATTGTCTGTCTGTCTGTCTGTCTGTCTCAGTCCCTCTTTCTTTCTCTTCTCTCGCCCTCATTTTTGCTCTCTCCCTCCCCATCCCATCTGTTAAGTTTGAACCTGAAATCCCCCATATGTTGAATACTCGTGTGTTGAGTGTTTGGTCCTTAGCTGCTGGCACTGTTTGAAGAGGTTCTAGAAATGTGAGGCGGCCTCACTGGCGGAGGGAGGGGACTTGGCATGTCTCTGAAGATTATAGCTGCCTCCAGGTTCTATCCTTCACAGGTAATTTCTGCTGCTGTCCCAAACTCAGCAGCCCCCTCCTCACCCCCCACCACACCCCCCCACCTCCATGACATTCTGCCCCAGCCCATGGGGCAAAGCAGCGAAGGACTGGGTCCCTGGCCCATGAGTCAAAAAGAAATCTTTCAGTAGCTTGTTTCTGTCACGTATCTGGTCACAGAACCATGAAAGTAACATTCCAGGCCTCGCCATCCTCTACCACAGCCCCAAGTTGATTCATTCTCACTCTGTGCTCCCACAAAGACAGGTTCCAGATATCTCAGTATGCACTGTGTGTTCTGCCTTGCTGGGCTGGCCCCAAGGAATGTTTGCTAAGTGTGTGCACCTCACAGTGACCTTGACTTTCAGTATGTGTTTGAGACTTACTGATAAGATAGTGGGTGTAGCAGTGTCCTTCACTCCATACTGCTGCAGGCACAGGAAGTTGAAGCAGACACTGGGCAGGCAAGGATCTTACATCTTGCTCCTGTTCAGAATGGTCTCAGGCATAGATGGTGGGTGAAAGAACAGAGGGCCAGGTTTGCCCCCTAAGCTTGATAATCAAGGCCCCTGAATCCTGTTCCTGTCCCACCTTCAACCAGATTGGAAAGGTCCAGGCAGAGCGATCCACTCCCTCAGATAACTGCTGGCTGCCCTCGCTTTAGAGTCTCAAGGTCATTACGTGTAGCTCTGTCTTTTGTTACTTTGTGGGTTCTCTTCTTTCCGTCCCCTTTCTACACCCTAGACATCTTCTATACCCCCCTTCCACCCTTTCAACTCCCTACCTCTAGATAAGAGAGAAAGGACACTGGAAGGGGGCGATCACTAGACTACTCCCTGCTTATTAGGGACGTACAGTTCTTTGGGGTGCCTTGTTCGCCATCAGGATATCTAATGTCTTCTTATTGTCTCTTTGCACATGACTATGTGACAAACCGCAACCAGCCAGCCACCCACTACTCTCTAGGGCCCTAGCGTCCATACGCCCTCTGAAAAGTCCCCAGAATTCCAAACATCGTTCGACCACAGGAACTACCTGCTGCTGGCAAAATCACGCCCCTGCTAGACCACAAGGCAAAAAGCAAGGTCAGCTGCTGTGGACGATCTGAAGCGGCCCCGTATCCCACACCTGGGAGTCAAAGGAAGACATATTCCCATAATATTTCTGTGTTTTTCAAGGAAACCAGAATTCTCATTACATAGATCCACTTTGCCTCCCTTCTCTGCTCCCACCTTGGTCCAGCTTCCACCATTTTCTGTCTCTACATCCCAACAGCCTGCCCCCCACCTCCATACACTCTAATCCCAGACTTGACCAGAGGGAGCATGTGAATGTCGGAGTCAGAATACTGTATGCTCAGAGCCCTGCTCTGACTTCACCTCTCCAACCAAGAGGTGAAGTCTTCACACAGTACCCCAGACCCAGTGACATGGGTCCTCTTCTACAACCACCTCAGCCTTCCTGATGCTGTCCCCACACAGAACACTGGCTGTGCCTCACAGTTGCCATGGAAGCAGGAAAAGGCCCTCCATTCCCTGTCAGTGTTTATTAAAGGATTAAAGGTCCTTGAACCCTCAGCTCTTTGACATCTTTACAAAATACAGACTCTGCTAGGGGAATGTGCCTGTAACCCCAACACATGGGAGGCTGAAGCAGGAGGATCTCAAGTTCAAGGCTAACCTGGGCTACATAGTAACACAATCTTAAAAATAAAAATAAATAAAAATTAATAAAGGCAGTTCATGCCTTTAATCCCAGCACTCTGGAGGCAAGCAGATCTCTAAATTCAAGCCCAGCCTGGTCTACATAGTAAGTTCCAGGATAGCCAGAGCTACATAATGAGACCATTTCAAAAAAAAAAAAAAATTAAGGGCTGGAGAGATGGCTCAGCAGTTAAGAGCACTGACTGATCTTCCGAAGGTCCTGAGTTCAATTCCCAGCAACCACATGGTGGCTCACAACCACCCATAATGAGATCTGATGCCCTCTTCTGGTGTGTCTGAAGACAGCTACAATGTACTTATGTATAACAATAAATAAATCAGGCTGGTGAGATGGCTCAGAGGGTAAGAGCACCAACTGTCCTTCCAAAGGTCCTGAGTTCAAATCCCAGCAATCACATGGTTGCTTACTACCACACATAATGAGATCTGATGCCCTCTTCTGATGCGTCTGAAGACAGCTACAGTGTACCTATTTATAATAATAAACAAAATCTTTTAAAAATAATAATTTATAATAAATAAATCTCTAAAAAAATTTAAACTGAGTTTTGTGCTTGTTTTTCCATTTATGTATTTATTCATGGGTATGTGTGTATGTACGGCATAGCACCAGCATGGAGGAGGTCAGAGGACAACTTGTAGAACTTGATTCTCTCTTCCTATGCTTTAGGTTCCAGGAATCAAACTCAGGCCATAAGCCTTGACCACAAGCCACCTTGACCCACTGAGCCAACTTGTTAGCCCATGTTTATCTGAATGAATTGTGGTTTGAATCTGGGATGTCCTGTGGAGCTATAAGGATGTGGAGCTCTGCCAAGAGAAGTGGAAGACTTGGATGTCTTAGTTAGGGTTTTACTGCTGTGAACAGACACCATGACCAAAGCAACTCCTATAAGGACAACATTTAATTGGGGCTGACTTACAGGTTCAGAGGTTCAGTCCATTGTCATCAAGGCAGGGAGCACGGCAGCATCCAGGTAGTCATGGTGCAGGAGGAACTGAGAGTTCTACATCTTCATTTGAAGGCTGCTAGTGGAAAAGAATGACTTCCAGGCAGCTAGGATGAGGGTCTTAAAGCCCACCTCCACAGTGACACACCTGATCCAACAAGGCCACACCTTCTAATCATGCCATTCCCTGAGTCCAGCATATACAAACCATCACATTGGGGCAGAACTATGAAGGTTGCTCCTGGTCTGGGCCTACGCTCTGTTTCCTGGTCTGGGCTGTATGAGCCAGCTGCTGCTTCCTACGTCCGCTGCTATGGGCAGAGCTGTGCCTGCCTCCGCAGCCTGGAATCTCTCAGACACTCAGAAACACATCCTTCCAACCACCCCTCCCATAAACTGCTCTGTCAGACAGTCTGTCGGGTTGACATGACAGTGAAACCATGACCTGGGCCACTCCGTGGGTGCATCTGAGGTCCAGATAAATACAGAAGAGAGAGTAGCCTGAGGTACTGCCACGGCCACCTCTGATGGAGAAGCAGAGAGGGAGCAGATTTCTCAGGGCCGCGGCTGCCTTGGGAGCTGAGTGAAGAATGGAGAGAGATGATCAAGGCAGAAGAAAAAAAAAACATTTGAGTCATGAAGAATGAGGTTGGAAAGGGAATCTGGAACAACCTGGGACCTTGGGAATGGAGCAGGAGGGAAGAAGGCGAGAAGGCTACTGTAG
Source organism: Montemys delectorum (assembly GCA_019843815.1). Lineage (NCBI taxonomy): Eukaryota > Metazoa > Chordata > Mammalia > Rodentia > Muridae > Montemys > Montemys delectorum. The sequence continues at coordinate 18,097 of JADRCD010183348.1, forward strand.
GGCTACATGTTAGTAGAGACCAGGGAACTTTGATATGGAACCACAGGTGTATGCCAAGGGAAGTGGCCCTTTCTGGTAGATGGAAACCCATTTCCCAGGTTTCTGAGGAATGCCACCACCAATCCTTCTAGAGGGGTTTAGGACCTAACACATGAGATATAATAAACTTATTTTAAAATGTGAACTTCTTGGCAATGGGTCAGAGGACTGATGGGAAGAGCACTTGCTGCTCTTCCAGAGGACCCAGGTTCAGTTTCCAGCACCCACATAATGGCTCACAGCCTTCGATAACTCTCAGTTTCAGGAGATCCTACACGTTCTTCTGGCCTCTATGGGTACAAGGCACATATATCATGCATATACATATTTGCAGACAAAATACATATATAAAATAAAAATAAATCTTATAAAAATAAATAAATCTTTATATATATATATACATATAATATATATATAATATATATATTTTAAAGGAGTTGGAGATCTTAAGACAGCTTTTGACAACAGACATGGGGATGGAGTTTGGAGTTTGCCCAACTGGTTTCCTGACTTGCTTTGGGAATTATAGTTAACTGGATGACTCTCAGAAGAGACTTTGAACTTTGGACTTTTTTAAAGATTTATTTCTTTATTTTAATATATGTGAGTACACTGTAGCTGTCTTCAGACACACACCAGAAGAGGGCATCAGATCCATTACAGATGGTTGTGAGCCACCATGTGGTTGCTGGGATTTGAACTCAGGACCACTGGAAGAGCAGTCAGCGTTCTTAACCACTGAGCCATCTCTCCAGTTCTTTTATGTTCATTTTATTATTTATTTCTGGGCTGAGTGTGCATCTTAGCTGCTGGAGTATTTGCATAGCATGCATGAAGCCCTGGGTTCAATTCCTAGCACCACATAACACATATATGGTGGTACATACCTGGAGTCCAAGCACTCGGGAATTAGAGGCAGGAGGATCACAAGTTCACGGGCATCCTCAGCAATGTAGAAAGGTAGAGGCCAGCTTGGTCTACAAGAGACCTTGTCTTAAGTTTAAATGTGCGTACACACATACATACACACACACAAACACACACACAGAAACACGCACACTCACACATTCACACACACACAATTCTTAAGAGTTCTTTTACATCCAATGTAACTCAATAATTCTTTAAAGATTTATTTCATTTTGAAATCTGTGTGTGTCTGAGTGGGAATGTGTACATATGAGAGCAGGTGCCCACGGAGTCCAGGACAGACTGTCAGATCCCCTGAAGCTGGAGTTACAGGGTACTGTGCACAGCCACTTGGAATGGGTACTGGGCCTGAAGAACTTCCTACAAGAGCATCAGTGTTCTTAAACACTGAGTCATCGGGCTGAAGAGATAGCTCAGCAGTTAAGAGCACTGACTGCTCTTGGTAGCTCACAACCATCCGTAATGAGATCTGATGCCCTCTTCTGGTGTGTCTGGAGGCAACTACAGTGTACTTACATATAATAAATAAATCTTTAAAAAACAAAACAAAACAAAACAAAAAAACAAAAAACAAAAAACACTGAGTCATCTTTCCAGCCCAAGGTTTCCTTTTTTTTTTTTTTTTTTTTTTTTTTTGGTTTTTCGAGACAGGGTTTCTCTGTATAGCTCTGGCTGTCCTGGAACTTACTCCATAGAACAGGCTGGCCTTGAACTTGAACTCAGAAACCCGCCTGCCTCTGCCTCTCAAGTGCTGGGATTAAAGGTGTGCGCCACCGCCCAGCGGTTTCCATTTCTTTATCCTCCCAGAATAAACTAGGCTCCCTCTGGATTTACAGCTTTGCAGCTGGTGTTCAACTTTCTTCTACATTTTTTTTAAAGATTTATTTATTTTTATGTGTACGATACACTGTAGCTGTTCAGATGGCCATGAGCTATCATGTGTGTGGCTGCTGGGAATTGAACTTAGGACCTCTGCCAGCCCCACTCGCTCCAGCATAATTCATTGTAGCTGTCTTCAAACGCACTAGAAGAGGGTGTCAGGTCTCATTACAGGTGGTTGTGAGCCACCATGTGGTTGCTGGGATCCAAACTCAGGACCTTCAGAAGAGCAGTCAGTGCTCTTACCCGTTGAGCCATCTTGCCAGCCCTACATTTTCTTTTTGGGGGGAAGATGGGTGTCCAAGACAGGGTTACTCCATGTAACCCTGGCTGTCCTGGAAGACCAGGTCTTTCTGTGGACCAGGATGGCTTCAAACTCAGAGACCTGCCTGTCTCTGCCTCCCCAGTGCTAGGATTAAAGTCATGCACCACCACTGCCCTGAGACTTCTACATTTTTTTCCCCTTTCTTTTAGACAAGGTCTCAAACTGGCCACAAACTCTATATAGTCAAGGATGACTTTGAACCTCTGGGTCTCCATCCTGCATCTCCAGAGTCCTGGGATTACAGGGTGGGCCACCACATCCAGTTTCTGGGTGCTACTGATGGAATCCAGAGTTTCCTGCCCACTAGGCATTCAGTGTAGCTAAGGAGCTACACCCCCAGACCCCAGATATTTTTATGGCTCTGTCTTCTTCAGGCCACAGGTCAGCTATTAGCTGCCCATCAGTGCTTCCCAGAGCTGCTCTAGACTCCCGGTTTCATTGTTTTTCATAACTAGCACTGTCCAGAACCACCATCCACTATGGTAGCTCCCAACCACAAAGGACAAACTAAATTGACTTTTAACTTTTAAAACCAAAGCTTGATTTCCTACATTGCAAAAGGTCCAGCACATTTGGCTAGTGGTTCCCACACCAGACAGGACAGACAGAACTCCTGTCACTGAAGAGTTGTTAGGGTGACTTCAAACATGCCAGTGAGTGGTGGCACATGCCTTTAATCCCAGCACTTGGGAGGCAGAGGCAGGCAGATTTCTGAGTTTGAGGCCAGCCTGGTCTACAGAGTGAGTTCCAGGACAGCCAGGGCTACACAGAGAAACCCTTTCTGGGAAAAAAAAAAGAAAAATAAATAAATAAATAAATAAATAAATAAATAAATCATGCCGGTGACTTTGTATTTCATTCTTTCTCAGTGTCTTCTCAATGTCACATAAGGCCGTATGGTTTGGTTTGTTTTCTTTGCTTTAAAGACAGGGTCTCATAGGTAGCACTGGCTGGCCCAGACTCTCAGAGATCTGCCTGCTTCAGCTTCCTGAGTGCTAGGATTAAAGGCACACACCACCATGTCTTATAAAAACAAAAATTCCAGCCATTTGATTTTACCAATGAAGACTCAGGAGCCAGATGCTGGGGTGAAAGCCTGCTGGCTCAAAGAGGCAAAGCAAGCACCCAGCTGACCTTCCTACTTCACTGACGTCCCAAAAGGAAAAAGTACTATCTCCATCTCCACACAGTCTTGAATCCCCTGCAACTGAAAGTCTCTCCTTTCTCTTTAGGAAGGTTCACCCCCTGCCAGCTGGTTGCTTGTGCTGCCCTTGACCTAGGGTTGACTTTATTTAGCCCTTGGATTAAAGAGGTTAAAGAGGTGTATGCTAGGGCTGAACCACACCACAACTACTTGTTTACAATCTTGGGGTTCACAATGTGATCAAATATTCTGCAACAACCATGGCCAGCTATGGCTTTTTGCTTTTGTTGTTTGCAGAGCTGAGAACTGATCTCACAGGCTAGGCAAGTGCCTAATTACTGAACTGAATCCCCAACCCCATAGAGGAAAGAGGTTTTTGTTGTTGTTGTTGCTAAACTTTAGGGTTTTGCTCATTTTTGAGGAAATGTCTATAGTTCAAGCTGTTCTCAGACTCATGATCCTCCTCCTGCCTCAGCTTCCCAAGTGCTGGCATTACATTATACTTATTTTGGTTTTCTGAGACAGAGTCTAATGATATAACCCAGTCTGGCCTTGAACTGACCATCCTCCTGCCTCAGGCATCCAAATGCTGGGGTTACGGACATATACCACTGTGGTAGTTTGAATGGGAAATGACCCTCTCAGGCTCGTGTATTTAAATACTTGGTCCCCAACTGGTGGCACCGTTTGGGAAGGTTTGGAACCTTTAGGAGGTGGAGCCTCACTGGAGGAAGTATGACCCTTGAGGAGGGCTTATTCTCATTATCTCTTCTTTGCCCCATGCCTTTCCTTCCACTTCCCCATCTACCCCTACTCCTACTTCTTGCATATAGATTAAAAATAAGACCTTTGCTTCCTGCTCTTCCTATGCCACTCTTTCCCTGTCAAGGTAGACTCTCCTATGGGACCAGAAGGCTGAAATAAATGTTTTATTCCTTAAATTACTTCTTTGGTCACTGAGTTGATTGCAGCAGAAAAGATGCTAACCCAGCCACCATGCCTGTCTTCCCTCACATTAACCCATAAAGAGAGGTACCCCATCCATCTGCCTTAGGACTGGACCTGATACTGTTGTCAATAAACGTTTGTTCACTCTCTAAAGAGGCCCCAGAGCATCTGGGAAAGTGGACCGTGCCATGAGAACCAGTAACCGGGTGCTCACACATGCAGCAGGTGAATGGAAACACATAGAAACCCCGAAAGCTTTATTGCTCGTAACATTGTTACCTGACTGAGGGTTCCCTCAGCACAGGCAGCCGCTGATGTCCAAGGTCAGAGGCTCCGAGAAGGAAGAAGGAACCGTTGGAACTCCCTGAGTGAGGTGAGCCTTCAGGAGGTCATAGCCTTTGTTTCAAAAACTAATTTAATAGAGGTGGCCATCAAAATGCATCCCACGAGGATGCTGGAGATGCTGAAGCCCAAGGCCAGCCTGGAGTACCTCTGGGCTCGCCTCCAGTCCCCAACAGAGTTGGCTTCCCGGGTCTGTGGAGGTGAAGGCAAACAGGCAAGATGGTTCCCAGGAGGAAAAGGGTGAGGGGAGGGGCATCCCTGGAGCATCTGATATCAGGACTGGAGGGTGAGGAAGAAGTACCCAAGAGGGATACACAGGATGAGAGAGTGGAGTCAAGGACCCAGGAGTCGAGGCAACCAGAAGGAGCACACAGCCAGATGGTGAAAAGGGAGGGAAGTACCTCTGTGGGACATGAAGATGTCCCTGAGGGAGAAGACCAGAAGCTGGATGGTACCCACCTTAAGGGAGAACAGCAGGGCTGGAATCGCCAGCAGGATGCAGAAGCAGAAGGATGTGATGGACAGACAGAGATAATCCTTCGCTGGGGGAGCCAAGGCAATCAGCATGACTGGCCCTGACCCAGGTAATCTCTGATAGGCCTGTCGCCCTGATGTGGTCTGGGCTTCCAGGTTCTTGATTTTGGTCCCAGCAGCCATGGGTCCTGGTCTAAAGGAGGAGGTTCTGGATGAATAAAAACTGTACACAGAGTATAAAGGGGCATCTGAGCCCCCAATAAAAGAGGGCCAGAGGCAGGCCTGGAGGCCTGGTAGTCTGTCATCCCATATGCTCAGTGGAATGAGTAAGGAGGGTTGGAAGTTCAAGACCCACCTGGACTACAAAACGTGTTGAAGGGCAGCCTGAGCAATTTTGTAAGAAGACCCTGCCTCAAAGAAAAGAAATTAAAATTAAAAAGAAGCTGAGGATTTTGCCCAGTGGTAAAACATATGGCTATGAGTAGCTGAGAATGTGACTCTTGCAGTAGCAGGAAAGGGGCGGGGGCATGACACAACACCATTAGAACCTTTGCCTAAAATGCACCAATGAAGGCCTGGAGGTGTGGATTAGAGGTACAGCTTTGCAAGCATCTGGGCTCAATCCCTACTATCAAGAAATAAAAAAATAATAATAAAGGACCTGTCAAGCCAAATGAGGCACAAAACACAGATGATGCCATCCTAAGCCAGGGGAAAGGGCACCATCTAGGGTCCACCACACCTCCATGTTCCTATGGACTAGCTTTGCTGGCCCTGTATCCCCTCCCCATGCTCCCGGGAATGAATCCCCTCCCTGTCTTTCTCAATTACTTTTCCTGCTTTTAAATCCTATTTTATCACACACACACACACACACACACACACACAC
>JADRCD010183350.1:0-18009 GCA_019843815.1 Montemys delectorum
CCTTTGCAGGAGGGATGTTCTTTCCCCACACTGCAGAAAATTTGGAAAGTTTAAATATGAAATATTTAAGTTTCATATAAAATATAACGTTAAATATAAAAATAACCTTGTCTCCATAACTCAAGGTTTTTTTTTACCCATGGCAGGCTGAAGCTTTCTTGAACGTGCATCACAGGGTTGATTGTGTACACAGCAACAGTGTGTACAAACCTCAACATGACACAAAGGGACCAGATGAGATTTCAGTGTATTTGAAGGCGAGAGAGCAAGCCAACCACAACACAAATAAAATACTCTAGGAAGGATAGTGGCGTGTGTCACTGGAGGGTGCGCCAAGGAGATTTTTATTTGGTTAGAGAGAAAGTCTTAAATGAACCAGGAGCTAAGGGCAGTAGTTACCACTATTTTCTGGAAATAGTGTGTAGAGAAGGGTGGAGCACTAGAAAGAACCCCGAGGGAGTGTGGGCATTTAAATTTGTCATCAAAGAGGAATTTGCAATGGGGATGAAGGACCAACAAAAGAGGCAGGAAGATATTTAAAAGAGATATCTTAGATGTCAAGGGAAAATGGCATTTCCAGTAGAAAGTAGGAAAAGAAAGTGAAAAGTTTCAAGGAGACCAAGAAAAATGCAACGCTGGCCAATTTTATGTCAACTTGACACAGGCTTGAGTCTTGAGAGGAGGAAACATCATTTAAGCAAACACTCAGAGAAGAAGGGGACACGATGGGAAGGATTTCGGGAGGGGGTCACTGGGAGGGGGGCAGTGATCAGGATGTAAAGTGAATAAGTAAAAAATTAATAATAAATAAAATAATAACAATAATAATAAAAAGAAAACACCTCCATAAGATTGGGCTATAGGTAAGCCTGTAGGACATTTTCTTAATTAGTGATTAATGTGGGTTGGCCTAGTTCACTGTGGGTGGGGCTATTCCTGTGCTGATTGTCCTGGTTTGTATAAGCAAGCAATGAGGAGCAAGCCAGTAAGCAGCACCCCGCCATGGGTTCTTCATCAGCTAGTGCCTCCAGGTTCCTATCCTGTTTGTTTTTGTCCTGTCCTGCTTTCCTTTGATGATGAACAGTGATATGGATGTGTAAACCAAATAAACTCTTTCTTCCTCAACTTTCTTTGGTCATAGTGTTTCATCACAGTAGTAGAAACCTCTAACTAAGATAAGCTGGTACCAGGGAACAGGGTATTGCTGTTACAGTCCTGAGCATATTGTTTTGGGGAGGATTGTGGAAGGACTTTGGAACTTTGGGCTAGATAGCCATTGAGTGTTGAGAGCTCAGTGGGCTGTTCTGTTGGAAGGTTGAAGTTAAGGATGTGCAGATGCTTGAGGCCTGGCCTGTGACTTGATTGGGCCATTTGTGAAAAGAATCTGTGGTATCTGTCAGATGGAGCTGAGGAAGTAGCTGATTAAGAAGAGACCAGAACCACTAAATTTAAACCTTTGTTTTACTGGGAAAATTGATACTGGTTAGCTGAGAGACCAGAATCATGCCAGTGAAGTCTTCTGGGAAGAGTTTCCTCAGAGTCAGCACATAAAAACTCTGTTCCAGAAGCAGCTAAGGTTGTACTATCTGTTGGCAGTCAAACCTGGTAGTGTAACAGTTAGCCAGGTGACTGGTTTTGAAGGCATGCAGGGATCATTGAGGGCAGCTGAAGCTTGGCACTGAGAGACCAGGAGAGGCCATTGGTGAAGGTGCAGCCTGAGTAACAGTTGAAGGCCCAGGATTGAAGGGGTCATGGAGAGAAGTTGAGTCTTGGTAACATGAAGAGAGTTCTGGAGAGGCTATTTGTGAAAGTGCAGCCCTGCTGCAGCAGAAGACACCAGCGCCTTGGAGATGCCAGTACCATGCATGACCATCAAGAACATCAGCAATTGTGGAGTGGAGCTGACCCGAGTCAAGAAGACAAGCTGTGTGTGCTGCAGAGGGCAGAGCTGGAGAAGGGCCCTGTGGAGGAGTCCAGAAAACTGAGAGCAAATCCCAGATACTGGGCATTGAATTGTTTACACTGTTGGAGTTGGCTTTGCTTTGTTCAGATTGTGACTGCACTCTCTTGAAGTAAGGAAGTATTTAGGTTATTTCTGATTTTACAGGAGCCCACAGTTGAAAGACTTTGAATTTTTAAAAGAGACAGAATTTTAAAGGAGACTTGGGAATTTTTCCTTTCTCCTCCTCATCCTCCTCCTCCTCCTCGTCTTCCTCCTCCCCCTCTTCCTCCTCCTCCTCTCCCTCCCCCCTCCCCTCCTCCTCCTTCTTCTTCTTTTCTTTCTTTCTTTCTTTCTTTCTTTCTTTCTTTCTTTCTTTCTTTCTACAGAGAACAAACTTTAAAAATTTTTGAATTGGTAAAGAGTATGCAATGTATGCTTTATATTTGTGGTATTTATTATTCTGAGATCTTGGGGATAAACAAAAAAAAGACTATACCTTAAAAAGTACTGTGTGTCAAGTTGGCAAAGGATCAGTTATGTTGGCTAATTTTATATCAGTTTGACACAGGTTAGGATCATCTTAGAGAAGAGAACTTCAGTTGAGGAAACGTCTTTATAAGATGCAACTGTAGGATATTGTCTTAATTAGTGAATGATGAGAGAGGGATGAACCCATTATGAGTGGTGTTATCCATGGGATTATGATCCTGGTTGCTGTGAGAAAGCAGGCTGAGCAATCCATGAGGAGCAAGCCAATAAGCAGCACTCTTCCATGGCCTCTGCATCAGCTCCTGCCTCCAAGTTCCTGCCCTGTCTGAGTTCCTGTTTGACTTCCTTTAGTGATAAACAGTGATGAGGAAGTGTAACTGAATAAACTCTTTCCTCCCCAAGTTGTTTCAATCATGGAGTTTCATCATAGCAATAGTAACCATGACTAATGACACCACTTCTGAGTGTAGACAGCCCCACTTGACTTAAAGAAAACTCATTGGCGACTGTGTCTCAGAAGCACATTAACTGGGAGTGAACAGAGAAGTCATGACATTTCCATTTTATTGACTCAGTTATTCATTCCTTCAGGTATGTTATATATTAGCCTTGTATTCAGATACTGGGAGTCCAGACATGGTAAGATGTGCCCCTTGCCTTCAAGGGCTTCCCAATTGGTAGCAGTGGACAAATAATCATCAGGCTTTCTGTGTGATGGGAAAGCCAAGGGGTAAGGCTTAGAGGCTTCTTTGCAATGTCAGTGAATTAATCTTTTGTCCGCTTCTTTGCAATGTCAGTGAATTAATCTTTTGGTCTCACTATAGATAGCTTTTCTCTGTATTGTATACTTATCTCTACTCACTTCAAGTCCTATGTTGAATGAGATGAGAACTGGCTAATTGGCTGCTAAACAACAGATCTGTTCCTTAAGGCCTAGATCCTTTTAGTTCATCTTTTAAAATTACATATACAAATATATCAGTATATATGCATATATGTATGTATGTGTATACACACACACACACACACACACACACACATATATCCATTTTATTAGACACAAATTCTTTTTTCATGCAGTATAATCTGAAAACTATTTCCCCTCCCTCTACTTCTCCCAGTTCCTCCACACCTCCTCTCCCATACATATCCAATCCTTTTTTTTGTCTCTGATTAGAAAAGAACAGGTTTCTAAGAAGTAATAACAAAACATAACAAAATAAAATATAATGAAAGAAAGAAATCCTCCAAACAAATCATCATATTGAAATTCAACAAGCCAAGTCAAAGAGAAGGCACAGCAATCAGAGATCCACTTATTCACAAATTCAAGAGTTCCATAAAAGTACTAAACTGAAAGCTATAGTTTATATGAAGAGGTGTAGACCCAGGTTGGCCGTGTGATTGCTGTTTCAATCACTGTCAGTTCTTATAAGCTTTGCTATTGTTTTAGAAGACTTTGTTCACCTGCTGTCTTCGATCCTCTCTGTCTTCCCCAACTCTTTCTGCCTCTTCTGAAAGACCTGCTAATCGATCTTTAAGATGCCTTTCACAACCACAGCAAGAATTGGATCTGATTTGGAGAACTTGCCCCAGTCATGGCTCTTGTCTATAGAGCCTGTGGACTCTACACTTGTCTGTTTCCTTGGGTCCCTAAAGACAGAAACTGAAGAACCACTTAGGAGCCATAGTCTGAGTCATGGAAGTCTCCTATTGGATCATTAGATGGACAGAGCTTCCTTTCAGTCCAGGGATCCATAGTGGGGCAAACTTACCAGGTTCTCTTCTGCTTCTTTCACGGTTTGAATGGTAAATTGTCTCCAGTCTAATGTGTTTGAACACTTATTCCCCGGATGATGACACCGTTTTGGAAGATTTTAGAACCCTTAGGACAGTGATTTTCAACCTGTGGGGTTGCAACCACTCTGAAACCATCGTACAACACAGTTACATTACAATTCATAACAGTGGCATACTTTACGGTTATAAAGTAGAAATGAAATAATTTTATGGATGAGGATTCACCACAAATGAAGAATTATATTAAAGGGTCTCAGCATTAATTAGGAGGGTTGAGAGTCACTGACTTAGGAGACTCACAGGAGGAAGTCATTAGTGGTGAACCTTGATTTATAGCCCGGATTTATAGATTTGCATCCCATCTAGCCTTTGTTTCCTGATCTGTGGTGATTTAAGAGATGGCACTGTAGGCTCCTGTCATCGTCAATGAAGCCCTGGCCTCCATGCCTTCCCAGCAGTGAAGGACTGTATAACCCCAGACTGTGAGTCAAAATAAATCCTTCCTTGAGCTGTTTCTTCTCAGATGCATGGGCACAACATTGAGAAAAATAACTTATACTCCTTCCCAAACTCCAATCATTTTTCCTTCTCCTCCCCCTTGTCCCTCTGGCCATACCTATGATTCTGAGTCCAAAATGGCAATGCTAAGAAAAGCATTTGAAGAGGGCTCTGAGGGATGACTCTGTGGGTAGAAGCACTTGCTGTAAGAGCACAAGATCCCCAGGTAAAAGCCAAGGACATGTGTAAAAGCGCTAGCCATCCATAGCTGCAGTCCAGCTGTTGCATGGGTTCCAGTTGTCAGGATATCTCCAGGTTCAGTAAGACCTTGTCTTGATGATCTAAGGCAGAGCGATAGAGCAGGATACTTGATATTCTTGTCTGGCCTCAGTAGGTATGTACATGTGCACGCACATACACACATGAGGTATAGAGAGGATACTTTGGCAATAGTGTCTTCATTAGGGTTTTACTGCTGTGAACAAGGCAACTCCTATAAGAACAACATTTAATTGGGGCTGGCTTACAGGTTCAGAGGTTCAGTCCATTATCATCAAGGTGGAAGCATAGCAGCATCCAGGAAGGCATGGTGCAGGAGGAGTTGAGAGTTCTACATCTTCACCTGAGGGCTGCTGGCAGAATACTGGCTTCTAGGCAGCTAGGAGGAGGGTTTTAAAGCCCACACCCACAGTGACACATCTACTCCAACAAGGCTACACCTCCTAACAGTGTCACTCCCTGGGCCAAGCACATACAAACCATCATAAGTAGCTTTGCTGTTGTGAATATTATTTGAACAATCCTGTGGTTTTTTTCTAGTCTTTTTTTTTTTTTTTTTGCAGTCATTGTACCATTAAAGTCTCACAAAACAAAACAAAACAAAACAAAACAAAAAAACCTGTAAGAGAATCGTTTCTCTCTCTCATTGTTCAAACAGAAGACCAAGTACTTGGTGGCTTGTCCAAGATCACAGAGCCAGTGAGGAGAGACCTCATTTTGCTGAGGTCTCAGCTGTTACAATGATGTACCACCGCTTTAGGTTAGGATTTCTGCAGGAATGTCTGTCAAGTGATTGTTTAGAAGGTGTGGTAGTTTGAGTAGGTATGACACCCAGAGACTCATGTGTTAGAATGCTTGGCCCATAGGGAATGGCACTATTAGGAGATGTGACCTTGTTGGAGTAGGTGTGGCCTTGTTGGAGGAAGTGTGTCACTGTGGAGGTGGGCTTTCAGGTCTCCTATTCTCAAGCTATGTCCACCGACATAGTCTTCTTCTGCTGCCTGAAGATCCCGATGCACAACTCTCAACTCCTTTAGCACCATGTTTACCAGCGTGCTGCCATGCTTTCCACCATGACGATAATGGACTGAACCTCTGAAACTGTAAGCCAGCCCCAATGAAATGTTTTCCTTTATAAGAGTTGCCTTGGTCATGGTGTCTCTTCACAGCAATAAAATTCTAAGACAGAAAGTGGTTATGAGTGGAAAACAAAACAAGGTTTAGGGATATCTCCTTTGTACTGTCTAATCTTTGAGACCTGTGAGATGTAAATTCTGTCATGAGTTTTGAGGTGCCATTTCCTCTTTTGTTTTTGAAGCTCCATGGGACATAGGCTGGGGCTGCCACACACTGGTGAAAGCAAGTCTGAATAGGCCTGTTCCTTCCACCAGCTCCTAGGGACCAGGGGAGGGAAACAAAACTGCTCAATTTTGTCTCAAACAAGTGGATAGTAGGCTAAACGCTGGCACTCACAACCCGTCCCCTACCCCAGTCCCTGAGCTTCTCTGTCCTCCACTGTTTCCAGTTGTTCCTAGAACCTGGGGGCTTTCAGGCAGGTTTCCAAAGCTTGCATGTAGACTGAGGAGAACTTCACAGAAGACTCTGAGCCCAGGACTTAACCCCAGAGGGAGAGGACACATTGTTTTGATGGCACGGGAGCCAAGTCCTGCATCTTGTCCTCATCCAGAGCTGCGACTGACGTCAGAGCAGAGGGGTGTATGTGGGTGAGGCAGAGTGGCTACTGGGCAGCTTTTGGGCAGTGGCTTCCATGCTGCTGACACAACAGAAGTGACCACTAGTTGGGTGTTCCCTTTCAGGAAACTATACACAGATTTGTCTCTGTTGCTAGCTCCTTAGTTTCATTTGCACCAGATTTCTTAGAATCATGGGGATAGCCCCTGGGGTCCTGTGTCAGAGAGGAGGCAGGGCAAGCTTCTTTTTTGTATTAATTCTGGTTACTGACAATTTTATATGCATGTATAATGCATTCTGGTTTACCATCCCCCAACTTCTCTTATTTATCCCCCACTCCAGCCCACTCCTTTCTTCCTCACAAACCTCTTCCATATTCATTATATGTTTATTTTTGTTTTGTTTTGTGTCCCACAGAGTTTAACTAGGGCCATCTGTGTGACCCTGGGTTTGGTTTTATCCAGTAGAGCCCCGCATGCTCACTAGGTACACAACCAGGCTCAATGCTTCTCCTTCTCCCAGATTCTGCCAATTCCCAGTTACCTGCCAATGGATCAGCAGTAATTGGTAGGGCCCTGTTAGCACCCTCCTTCTAGGGGAGGTTCTCAGTGGCTATGCATCAGTGAAGGGAAAGGAGATAGGTTCATGGAATAAGTAAGAGGATTCCAGGGAAGCCTGCCAGAATTAAAGATGAGGAAAAGCCCATCTTCTGTGAATATTTTCAAAAATAAAAAAAAATAAATAATGAACATTACCAATAATCTTTGGAGGGTGAGAGGAGGAGGGTTCTATGACAGTGACTCTACATCTTGGTTTATCACAGAAGTGGAAATATGTTGTCAGGAGCCCATGTATTTTCAAGCTTCTGGAAGCTTCTAGAAGCTTCTAAGTGTTGTCCCGTAGCTTCTGGCATTAGCTACATGTTTTGCCATTATAATAGTTAACCCCTGGCCCCACATTAACAGTGCTTTGTGTTAAGTTCCCCTCAGACAAGGTTCCAACTCCTTCAGGATCCTGGCAAACACAAGCAATGCACAGACTCCTGAAGTCAGACATTCTCCTGATCTACTGAGTCTTCTTTTAGGAAAAATCTCTCTCTCGATCTCCAGGAAATTCATCTTACCTTGAAAAGAGATAGCACCATCTTCCTATAGGTGGTATTTAGTCACAGTCCCCTCTCCTTGTGGCCTTTCTGTATTCCTAATTTTAATGCCTTAAAATTAGCATAAACTTGTACTTTTTGTTGACCTTTATTCCAATGATACTGCCTTTCTGAAGTTCTGATGGACAAGAAGGTGTTAGTGGGACCCTCTCTACAAGAGGTCCCATGGAGGCTGGATGTGGTAGAGGCAGAAGCAGGTAGATCTTTGTGAGCTTTGTCTACGTAGTGAGACCATGTCTCAGAAATCAGAAAAAATACAGGAGAACCCATAATTTCTACTCTGATTTCCAGTTTCTGATTATTACCTCTCTGGTCAAGGACTCCAGGGTGCTGCGTGTCAGTCCCTCTGGGCATTGCCTGTCTAGACTTTCAGTTTCTCAGTTTCTCAAGTTTGTTCCATGGTTGACTTCCAGAGCCGTCACACAGATTTAAACCTATTTACCTTATGCCTCGGATGGAGGGCTGCCCTGAAATGAATGAACTTTTAGAAATATTCATCCAGGAAACAAAAATGCTGTTTAAGAAATGGGTAGACCTAGACATCCACAAGAAGTGAGATGAGTGGGACAGAAAAGAAACATTAAATGCACATGAATTTCCCTCCCCCTCCTCTTTCTCTCCCTCTTCTCTAATCTCTGTCTCTCTCTGTCTCTCTGTCTCTGTCTCTCTCTGTCTGTCTCTCTGTCTGTCTGTGTGTGAATGAAAAATCATATTAAAGTGTTAAAATGTTCAGATATTTAAAATTCTATAACCAGATACAATCTCAATGGTTGTATTAATTTACATGTGGTTGTATACAAGGGTATTAAAAATTTTAAGGAGTTTTCAGCTATCTCCCTGTAGTGTGTGACACAGAGGAAACTCCAACACACGCCATTTGGGGAGCTTGATCTGCATACCTGTCAACTAACATAGCTTCTAGCCTACAACTCAGAAATTGAAGTGGGCAAGTGCTCAGGAGCACGTGGTCACCTCCTCATTCAGTTCGGAGTGGAGACATAGCATTTCGGATGAGCTATTGACTCTGGTCCTTGTCAGCAGTCAAGCTGGGAAGTTTCAGATTTTGAGATGAAGAAGTCAGAACCCCGCTTCAGCAGCTGTATGACTTAAAATCTCACTTCCTGCAGGTCCACTGTGAGAAATGGATGAGACAACATGGAAAGAACATCCACAGAGCTGATTCTGTTTTTTTTTTTTAATTAGTGGGATTTTTATTTAATACAGAGAATAATATCTGGAGATGGTGGTAAAAATAAAAAGCAAAGTGTAATTATTTATTAATTTTTAGAATTTGTATTTATTTACTTTTTAATTAACTTACACCAAACACTGCTTCCCCTCCTCGTCCCCCTCACAGAGATCCTCCCCACAACACCTCTCCTTCTCCTCTGAGGAGGAGCCTCCCTCCCCATCCCTCTACCCTTGCACATCAAGTCTGCCAGGGTAGACGAATCCTTTCTCTCATTGAAGCCACACAAGGCAGCCCTGTTGGGAACTGGATACCATGGTTAAGCTACAGCTCTAGGGAGAGCCTCTGCCCCAGTTGTTAGGGGGTCCACATGGAGACTGAGCTGCATGTCTGCTACATATGGGAATGGGGTCTCATTCAAGCCCTTTGGGGCTTTGTTCTTTGGTTGGTGTCTCAGTCTCTGAGAGCTCCCAGAGGTTCAGGTTAGTTGATTTTGTTGATCCTCCTGTGGGTTTCCCACCCCCTTCGGGGCTTTCAATCCTTCCCCCAACTCTTCCATAAGAGTCCCTGACCTCCATTCAATGTTTAACTGTGAATATCTGCATCTATTTCAGTCAGCTTTTGGGTGAAGCCTCTCAGAGGGCAGTTACGCTAGGGGACTGTCTACAAGCATAACAGAGTATCATTAATAGTGTCAGGGATTGGTATTTGGCTATGGGATGTTTCAAGTTGGGTCAGTTATTGGTTGGCCATTCCTTCAGTCTCTGCTCCATCTTTGTCCCTGCATTGCTTTTAGACAGGGCAAATTTTGGGTTGAAAGTTTTGTGGGTGGGTTGCTGTCCCTATCCCTCCACTGGCGATCCTGCTTGGCTATAGGAGATGGCCTCTTCAGGTTCCATGTCCCACTGTTAGGCATCTTGGCTAAGGTCACCTGAATTGACTCCTGGGAGCCTCCCCCATCTCAAGTCACAGAGCTGATTCTTAATAGACACCATTTGGTCCCCTTCCCAATCAGTCCCTTACTGAGCCTGCTTCTATGTCCTACAGTTTGCAAATAGCCTTTATTATCCTAGATTGTCTGTAAGAACTTCAGCGAACAGGTCTATCATCTTGTCTCCAGGCTTGCCCTTATGTGCATGTTTACTCAAGCTTGAAGCCAACTGCCATTCTTCCTTTCACCACTCTTGAATTCACATTTTAGCCAATCACCAGTTTGCACAAGTATGACTTCTAGAATCTATATAAAGTCCTGAGCTGTCTGCTTCACCCACAAGTGTCAACACCTTGTCCTTTGCTTGTCCCTCTTCTGCCCTGATTGTTGTATTAGCCAATCGACTCCCAAGGAACCCTCTCTGATGCTCCCAAATTAATCAAGAACTAGGAACAGAATTCAGAGATCATGCTAATCAGTTCTCTATCACTGTCCCACATATTGAGACAGACAGACAGACAGACAGACAGACACATGCACACACACATGCCCCCTTACGCATCACACATGTGTTTATAGAGCCAGATAGGGTGGTATATACTAGTTATCCCAGTACTAGGGGCTTTGGGGGTGCCGAGGCAGAAGGATGGCTGTTTAAAGTCAGCCTTACCTACACAGTGAGTTCCAGGTTAGCCAGGGTTAGATAATGAGACCCTGCCTCTAAGGAGGGAAAAAAATGCAGTTCTCATAACCAGTAGTGGTTTTTGCAGTGTATTTTCTATTTAAATTTTATTTTATAGAGAAAACAAAAACCAAAGCTGGTCATAACTTGAGAGCAAGGCAGTGGCCTGCACTTTGGGTAACACTGTTAGAAATTCTCATTCTCAGTCCTCCCCACAATCATTGGATCCTTATGTTTCTGAATTTCTTGGAAGTCCCTGTGGGCTCCTCCTGTTCATGAATTATTCCAAGAAATACCTTCGCTTCATACAGCATAAGCCTTCAGTGTCATGAGGCTCTCACATCTCTGACTATTGTGTTGTAGAAATTGTTAAGGAGACATTTCGTAAAGTGTTTTCTTGGGGTTTTGTAATGGGAGAATTTGCTTTTATTTATCTTATTTACCAGAAGAAATTGTGTTATGCTGATCACTTCCATATGTATTTTTAAAGCTTCTTGGCTGGTTTAAAATTATATTCTTTAAGTTACAGGGCCATTGTAGTCAAATGAAAGGAACAATCATAACAGTAATAATTAGGAGTGCAATAAGCTTTGGTTTCCATGCAAATGAGCATAATTGTGAAAGGATTGAGTTTCTGTAAATGAATTTTGAAACTTTGGTGGAAAAACTCAGAAGATAAATATTCTAAAAGCTAAAGCAGATGCAATCTGTATATGTAAATGAGATCAATTAATTTTAGCAGGCAAATGAGAAAAATCAATGATTTTCAAAATCTAGTAATTTGGCTAACCATTAGTTTCATTAGTCTTTCTGTTCTAAACTTAATTATTCAAATATACAAGCAGATTGAAGTGTAATTTATGGAGAATTCATCCTTAAGTTAATTACACGCAAGCCTTCCCTGACAAATGGAAGAGCTGACGATGAAGTTATAAACGCCCAGTGCAGAGCATGGAATCCTTTGGTCATGGCTTGTTTGGGTTCAAGTTGGGTGACAGTGTGGAGCAAGAGTCTACTGGCTTGGACTTAACAGAATTAGAACTGTTGCTATAGAGTTTCTCTCTCTCTCTCTCTCTCTCTCTCTCTCTCTCTCTCTCTCTCTCTCTCTCTCTCTCTCTCTCCCCTCTTTCCCTTTATCCCTCTGTCCCTCCCACTCTTTCTCCTTCCCTCATTCCCCCTCTCTCCTTTCCCCTCTCTCTTCTCTCTCCCTCTCTCCCTCCCTTTCTCCCTCTCTCCCTCTCTCTTCCTCCCTGTCTCCCTCTCCTCCCTCTGTCTCTTTATATCTGTCTCTCTGTCTCTCTGTGTGTATTCACATTTGTGCATGTTAGTATGTGAGTGCAGTGCAAATGTGTGTGTCCTGTGTGCCAATTAGAGGATAACCTCAAATGTTTGTTCTGATCCTCTTCCTTGTTTGAGATCGAGTCTCCCTGATACAGTGTGCACCAAGTTAAGAGGCCCATGAGTTTCCAAGAATTCTGTCTTTTCTTTCCATATACCCGTAGAAGAGCTTGGATTATTATAGACTTGAGAACTTTCAAATATGGCTCTACATGGGTTCTGGGGATTAAGACTCATGTCCTCTTGCTTGCACCATAAGCATCTTACCCAAGGAAACAGCTCAGCCTATTTTATTTTATTTTAATACAAGATTTCCCACTGGCCTGTAGCTTGTCAAGTAGGCTAGCTTGGCTGGTCACTGAGTCCCAGGGCTCTGCCCATCTCTGTTTTTCTAGCGCTGAGATTACAAGGGTGGACCACCACACCTAAATTTTTGTCTGGGTGTTGGAGAATGAGCCCCAGTCCTCACACTTACAGCAATCACTCTTCCACCTGAGTCACCTCCTTTATCAGCTTCTGGGTTTTCTAACTGGAGTTCTTAAGCATCTTTCTTCACTCCCAAAACGCTTCAGTTTCCTTATCTATTCAGTTAGGGAATTTACACATATACTGTGCAGCAATTGCGAGGATGTGGCAAGGTGGTGTGCACAGGTCTTTAGTCAAGTACTGGTCACACAGAGAAGACTGTATTTACCCACTGCCCCATCCTGATTCCCTGTCCCTTACTTCTCTGGCTGCCTAGCACAGGGCTTTGGCTGAGGAAAGGTTGTATTTCTCGAATTGCTTAAGGGGGTGTACCTCATTTGGCTGATATTTTCCCTTTAGCTGGCAGTTCTTTAATCTGATGGTGGCCTGTGGATTGCAGTATCAGTTCCATCAAAAACCAAACCTGGATTTTTGAGGCTAAATCAGAGGGATTGCAGAAAAGACCACGGCATTGGATGGAGCAAGGAAGAACCCGTGCAGCCTGTTTTGTTTTTATTTACTCATTGCAGTTATCCATGATTGATATATACAGAGGTTTGGAGAGAGTTTTTGCTTTGTTTTGCTTTTCATTTTCTGAGATACAGTCTAACTCTGTATCCTTGACTGATCTTGAATTTACAGCAATCCTCCTGCCTCATTCTCTCAACTGCTGGGATTGCATGTGTGAGACACCGTGCTTGGCTTTAGAGGGGTTTTGTGGACCGTCTTGGGTCATACATCTCAAAAGAGATGAGATTGAAGTTCATGTGTGCTACTGTCCAGGACTCAAGGTTTTCTCCTCTGAATCAAGGCTTTGACAGCTCATGGCTGCCACTGCTGCACCCCAGGTAACCTTGAGCAAAGATGTGCCTTTTCCAGGGTGGCTCCTTTGGAATTTTAGGAGAGTCAACTGATTTAGCATCTGGAATTTCTTCCTTCCTTCCTTCCTTCCTTCCTTCCTTCCTTCCTTCCTTTCTTTCTTTCTTTCTTTCTTTCTTTCTTTCTTTCTTTCTTTCTTTTTTTTTTCTTTTTTTTTTCTTTTTTGAGCCTGGAAGACTGGTCAGCAAGTGAAAGGCCACAAAACTGCAGAGAACAGAATCATGTGACCCAAAGGAGGGAGAATCACTCCCTCCCCTTCCCCAAACAGGATGAACTCAGGGTAACTGGGGACAAATTGGAAAAATGGAAGCAGATTGGGAGGGTTTACACTAACTGATAGATAGGAAGCAAACGCTGCTTTCTTTGTCAGGAGAATGCGTCAGCAGTGGTTTTTCATGGGATGGAATGCTCTACTTTGGCAAAATGAGTTAGCCAGATCCTGGAGAATCAGTGATGGTAGATCTTAAGCAAATATAGTGCTAGTGCGGACTAATGAAAGCAATGGGTCTCATGTAGCCCAGAGCATGCTGTGTTGCTGAGAAGGACCTCCAGTTCCCAACCCTCCTGCCTCCACCTCCTGGGTGCTAAGATTACAATTATGCATCACCATACATAATTTATGCAGCATCAGGGAAGGAATGTAGGAGCCCACACTCTAACAACTGAGTTGCATTCCCAGCTACATAACAAGTTTCTGGACATTGTAAACAATTGATACTTTTCATAGAAAGTCATCAAATATATTAAAGCTTTAAATCTGAGCTAAATACTAATAAGTTAGACTTTTTATATGAAAACAAGCTACAAATATACTCAAAATTTAGTATCACATTCCTCCTGGTATCTTGGAGACTTGATAAAAATTGAAATTATCTATTGACATAGGGTCAATGATTTATAATTCTAGTTATTTCACATATGACTTTCATATACCTTTTTGTATACGGTATTTTTTTCATATTAAATGAAAACTGAGTTTTAGGAATTCTTATTAACATGAGTGTTAACTTACCTAGTGTCCTACATAGAAATTAAAAACAAGCTTGTGGAGAAAGAACATAATGAACACACACACACACACACACACACACACACACGTTTGAAAAGGCCATGAGAAGGTGTTTGATACACGGGAACTGGAGTTATTGGTGGTTGTGCTCTGTCATGTGAGCACTGGAGGTCCAACTCAGGTCATCAGCAAGAATAGTAAGTGCTCTCAAAGGGAGAGTAATCTCTCCAGTCTCAAGCATAGAAAGAAAAACATTCTACACAAATACCTCAAAAAGAAAATGAAACTCCATAGTGTCCCTAGTGGTGGATAGTTTCATCAACTTGCCACAAACTAGAGTCATTTGGGAAGAGGGAACTTCAACTGGGGCCTTCCCTCTATCAGATTGGTCTGTGGGCATGTCTGGTGTACATTTTTTTCATTGCTGATTTATATGGGAGGGCCCAGTCTATTATCCCACTGGGGCAGCATCATCCCTAAGCAGGTGGGCCTGGTTTGTGCATAAAAGTAGATGAGTAAGTCAGGGGAGCAACCCAGTAAACAGCATTTTTCCATGGTGACTGCATCAGTTCCTGCCTCAAGGTTCCTACCTTGAGCACCTGTCCTGGCTTTACTTGATATTGGATCTAAGCTGTAAGCTAAAGAAATCTTTTCTTTCCAGCTGGTTTTAGACAGTGTTTTATCACAGAAACAAAAAACTAGCACAGAAGTTGGTGTCAGAGAGTAGGATACTGCTGTGATAGACATGAGCATGTTGTTTTGGGGAGGCTTTGTGGAAGTGTTTGGAACTTAGAGCTGGAAAAGCAGTTGAGTGTTCAGAGCTTAGTGAGCTATTACTTGGAAGACAGCACTGAGAGAAGTGCATATGACGGAGGCCTGGCTTGTGAACATTTAAAAGTCCCTCAAAGATGCTATCAGGGCTGTTCATGTGATAGTTTGGATTAAGAATATATGGCTTCTCTTCTGCTGGGGGTGAAGAATCTGCTGTCACTAACAAGAGATCATCATCATCAATAGGAAACCTTTGCTCTCCTGGGACAAGAGATGCTGGCTATCTGGCTGAGAAATTAGCTGTGGTGAAGAAGAGACCGGCATCGTTGAGGTGAAATCTTATGCTAATATTTCCTCAGTTTCCTCATTGTGGTCTAGCAGGATCTAGACTGTATCTTAAATCTGGTAGTTGGACTTGTTAATATGTAAGAGTTTCCCACTCAGTACTGAACTGAAGTCAGGAAAAGATGATGAAGAAAAGCTAGGCACCATGTGGGAAAAATGGAGTTCCTGCAGAGAGACCAGGGAGACTATTGGTGAAGATGGGAGCCTTAGATGCCATGGAGAACCCAAGACTAAAACTGAAGTTTGGCACAGTGAGAAGCCAGAAGAGACTGTTGATGAAGATGGCAGCCTCAATTCCAGTGGAGACTCTTCCAACATGCTGGATCCCAGGACTATGAAATGATCTTCAAAGATAGTAACAGATGTGAAATAGAGCTGGCCTGGCCCTGCAGGACAAGCTGCATCTGCTATGTCTGTCAAATCTGGGGAAGTATGGCTACCCAAGCCTTTTAGAGCCCTGGAGATTGTAAGGCAGACACTAAGCTATGTATACTGTTGGGCTTGGCTTTGTTTTATCTGATTGCTGCTTTTCTCTGGTTCTTCCCTCTTGGAATAAGAAAGTTTGTGGGTCAAATATTTGTTTTATGGGAGCCTTCGGTTAAGAGTCTTTGGATTTTTAAAGAGAGCTTGGACTTTTAAGTGTTGAAAATCCAAAGACTATGGGACTTTTAAAGTCTGGGCTGTGTTTTATATTACAATATTAACATGAGATCTTGGGGGTAAACAAGAATAGGTTATGGTTCAATTTTGATGTTTGTGTGTCAAGTAAACAAGGGGCCAATTGTGTGGGTTAGAGTCACCTGGGTAGAGGGAACTTCAGTTCAAGAATTGCCCCTATGCTCCATGGAAATGCTTGTGAGGCGTTTTCTTGATTAATTGTTGAAATGGGATGGCCCAGACCACTGTGAACAGTGCCATCCCCAGGCAGGCTCACCTAGGGTGTATAAGAAAAGCTCAGCTTTGATTGAACAAGCCATAGTAAACAAGCCGGGAGGCAGTGTTCTTCTAACGTCTTTGCTCCATTTCTGGTCTTAGCTTCCATCAATGATGCGCTTAAACCTGTAAGTGAAATAAATCTTTTCCTCCCCAAGTTGACTCTGGTCAGTGTTTTATTACCAAAGCAACAGAAAGCAAACTAAGGTACCACCTCAAGACCAGACAACTTTCAGTGGTGGTTGTCCCATAAGAGCACCTGGGCTGTAAAATAGAAATACTACATTACCTGTGCAATTTTCTTATGAACACGAGGCAATGGATAAGTCAAAAGGCACATGATGAGATAGATAGGAAAGCTGTCTTGCAAGCAGAATACATTGATAGATGAGTTAATATTGGCAGAGGAAGTTAAGTTTAGAGAGTCCTGGGATGAGGTAGAATTCATAATCAAAAGCTAAGGATCAGGCTGATAAATAAGTCACAATCTTCTAGCATGAGATTAAAATTTAATTACCCTCCAGGTAATTGCCAACCAAGTCAAATTGGAAGTATATATTTTTTTGCCCACCTGCCGTTACTTCTTTGCCAGGAGAAAATGGGAGTCTGTTTCTGGTTTCATGTTCACCAGCTGTAGCCCCTTGACGAACAGGTCACCAAAACGGGTAACTTCTGTTTAGTGTCCTTTTCCTACTATCTTTACTGCATTGGAATGCTGTGACTATTAAAGGTGAATGCAGGCTGAGTTTCCACACACTGATGGTGGGGTATGGTGGTGGGCACTCAGGCCTGGGGGCATGTTCTAAGCTAACTTAGAAACCCAACTCCCAAATTTGATGCTTCCTCTTCCCAGACTTTATTTGCTAGGCCTCAGTGGTCAATTTCTGCGAAAGATCTGAGCGAGCTAATTTTAGGATGGTCATCTTTTGTTTTGTAAAGAATTCTAGGGTTAGGAATCAGAGCTAAGATGCCCATTCAAGTTTTTGCTAAGAGGGAAGGCATCCATTGTGATAAAAGTATTGAAAACAATGTAAAGATCATCAACATGTGAATTTGACAACCTGTATTTAATTCTTCAGTTCTGTTAGTTATTTAACTTCCTCAACCTTCAATTTCTATGTCTTTAGACATTTATTCAGCCAATTAAGTATCTACTACACATCATCCCTGAAGATACAACAGACATCCAACAGTTAAGGCCCCAGCTTTATTGGGAATAGGGCTCAAGAGCAATGTGATACTGTAATGATGAGAAAGGCTAAGACGTTATGAGGACTGGGCAGTAGAGGCACAGAGCTTGGTTCTTGAAGTGGCAGATGAGGTGTTGTTTGTATATGCACATGTGTGCATGTGTGTGTACATGCTATATCTTTATTTGTGTGTGTGTGTTTGTTTTAAAAGAGACTGGCCACCATAGACTCATCTGTTTAAACGCTTGGTCTCTAACTGGTAGAACTGTTTGGGAAGGATTAGGAGGTATGGCCTTGTTGGAGGAGGTTTGTCAGTGAGAGTGGGCTTGGAGATTTCAAATCCCATGCCATTCTTAAAGTCAGGTCCATCTCTCTCTCTCTCTCTCTCTCTCTCTCTCTCTCTCTCTCTCTCTCT
>JADRCD010183350.1:18019-42515 GCA_019843815.1 Montemys delectorum
CTCTCTCTCTCTCTCTCTCTCTCTCTCTCTCTCTCTCTCTCTCTCTCAATCTGTGTCTCGTGGTTGTAGATTAAGATATAAATTCTCAGCTACTGTTCTAGTGTAAGGTCTGCTTGCCTGCAGTCATATTTCCTCCATGATGTTCACCGAATCCTACCCTCCAAAATCATGAGTTCCAAATTAAATGTTTTTTTTTTTTATAAGTTGTCTTGGTCATGGTGTTTTATTATGACAATACAAGCATAACTAAGATCGTGTATCTATATCCCTATATAGATGAATATTTCTGTCTGTCTATCTGTATCTGTGTCTGTCTAGTGTGTTTCTGTATGTATGTATGATGTAAGTGTGTGTGTGTGTGTGTGTGTGTGTGTGTGTGTGTGTATCACTCTTTCTCTGTCTATCTGTGCTTGCTGTATGACATACAGCCCATATTATGGTCAAAAGAGCATGAAGGGCTTCAGAACTAGAATGACCACTTGTAGACCATCTATACTTTCTAGTTTTCCAGTCTGATGTTAGGTGAAAAGCTTATTCAGAAGCTGCTTTTCAGTAACAAAATTGATGTCAAGCCGGATGCCCTAGTTGCATGTCAAAGACTCAGGTGGTTGGATTTCCTCTGACAATTGCAGTTCATTAGGTCTTGGCCTGGGAGTCTAGGTCTCTGTAGTTTTAAAGAATGTTCAGGTGCTTCTGATATATGCACCCTACTTGATCTACCTAGTTCCAAATTAGAAGGGAGTGAGACTTAGAATCAGGAAGGGTGAATTTGGCAACTAGAAGGCTGGCCAAGAGCACCTGACTAGTGGAGGATGCTGTGGAATTAAGAATCTAAGCCTGGATCAGAGGATAGACCAGATATTTTAGACACACAGCTCTGAGTGCTATTTGAGAACAACATTGTTATATTTTCAGGTCCAAATGTCCTCGGGGCATGCTAGGTGCTGTCACTACAGCACAGAGTGGGTGAAACCATCACTGTTGCATTAGCGTTTGTGGCAGGAGCAGCCCTGGATGCAAGGGCAGGGTAGTTAGGCTGCCAGAATGAGTTGGTGGTTTGCTCATCCTTGGCTGGAGAGTAATGGGAAAGCGCTTCTGGGAAATTGCCATGAAATCTTTTCCTTCTAATTCAATTCTGCACTGATATCCAGTGTGTCAAATCACTGTTCAGATGAAATGACAACATAGCAATTGTGTCGGTGTCACAGTCTGTTATTTTCAGATGTGTGTGAAGATCTGTAATTGTGTTGACACCCATTAGGTGTCCCTCCCAGGGCAACTCCATGAGCTGCTTGGACATGTTGTAATTAGGTTTCCTTCCTCCTCCCCCTCCTATCCCAAGGGTGCAGATAATAAAGCCTGGCTCGGCCTCCATTACTATGGGCACATCTGGTCACAGCAGGACTAAGCCCATCCTCTCCCACTGAGACTCAGCCAGGCAGTACAGCTAGGGGAAGGGCATCCAGTGGCAGGCTACAGAGTCTGAGAGGGCCTCTACTCCAATTGTTAGGGGATCTACATGAAGAGCAGGCTATACATCTACTACAAATGTGTAGGGGACCTATGTCCATCCCCTGCATGCTCTTTGGTTGGAGGGTCAGTCTCTGTGAGCCCTCATGGGCCAGGTTAGTTGACTCTGTAGGTCTTCTTGTGGTATCCTTGACCCCTTTGACTCACTCAATCCTATCCTCCCCTCTTCCTGATGCTTGGCTATAGGTCTCTGAATCTTTTTCCATGTGCTGCTGGATGAAGCATCTTGGGAGACAGTTTTGATAGCTAGAATTCTGTCTGCAAGCATAGCAGAGTATCATTAATGGTGTCAGTGGTTGACTCTTGAGAATTTAATGCATGAATAACATATATTTTGATTATATTAATCCTCACCCCCTGCCACTTCTCTCAGATCCAACCCCACATTTCCCTACTTTCTCAGGTCCATTCTTTAAATAAGTGATACTAAAGCCATTGTGTGATTTCTTTAGTTTCAAAATGTTAATATTTCCCAAGAAGAAGCTGGAAAGATGGCTCAATGAGTAAGGACACTGACAGCCTGGCAACCTGAGTTTGATCCCTGGACTCTACATGGTGGAAGGAGAACCTACTCCTGCCATCTGTCTTCTGACCTCCAAATATGGTCTTTGGCATGTGTGCCATACAAATAAAATAAAATAAAATAAAATATTTTGTAGTATACAGAACAATCCTCCCCTTCATTCTCCATCTCCTTGATTTTTAAGTACACTATGAGCTAACGACATTAGAGATGCTTTGTGGGGATAACTTTTGGACTCCATAGCATGTGCATAGTAGGCACATGACAGCCCCATACTAAGTTATGAGAGTGCTGTCTGGTACTATTGTGACTGATATTGTCCCTCCAGTGTGTGTTCAAAGCAAAGACAGATAGATCTCCAAATCTATGAAGGATCTTGATTTCTCTTCTGAAGAGTTTCTCCAGGGCTATGGGAAACAGAAAAGAATTTCCAATGTGGAAGTGTCTTAGTTAGGGTTTTACTCTGTGAAGAGACACCATGACCAAGGCAACTCTTATAAGGACAGCATTTAATTGGAGCTGGCTTATAGGTTCAGAGGTTCAGTCCATTATCATGAAGGCAGGAGCATAGCAGCATCCAGGCAGACATGGTGCAGGAGGAGTTGAGAGTCCTACATCTTTATCTGAAGGCTGCTAGCAGAATACAGGCTTCCAGGCAGCTAGGGTAAGGGAGTCTTAAAGCCCACACCCACAGTGACACACCTACTCTAACAGGGCCACACCTTCTAATAATGCCACTCTCTGGGCTGAGTATATACAAACCATCATTAAGGAGTGACTTGATTTCAGTTCACACCTTTGAGGATCACTCTGGCAGTACCTGAGTAGCCTGGTGACAGGAAGGGTGACAGTAGATGGTTACCAAAACCCAGGTATGAGGTAATTCTCTTCTCTGCTCTGGGATAGGAAAGAGACTATGTCCTTGGCTCTGGTTTAAAAAAGGGAGTGTAAGCAAGAGGGTGGTTGGTGTGTGGCTCGAGGACTGAATAACTTCCCCAGGGGAGGACAGAGTGGGACAGGAGAAAGCAGAGAGGAAGGCAAGGGATGCGCCATATCTCTACCCCCCCCCCCCCACCATTTGTTCATTCCCTGTTCTTTCTATTCTCTTTGAAGAGGAACAAGGCCCTCAAAGTCTTTTGAAGCAGGTTTGTTTAGACTGGACAAGGGGAACAAACTTATAGGACAACCATGCACAGGAAAACCTTCGTCAAATGAGGAATAGAGGTTTTCAGTTGCCAGGTCCATTTTGGTTTTATTATCCCATAATTAACCACTACTTAATAGCTGTAAGTAGCTATCTCCTACACACACTGTTGTGCTTCACTGCTGCCTCCAAATTCAGGCTTCTTATTAATAGCCCATTTACTCCTCATTAATATGTCAAGATGTGCAGGGACCCATTGGCCACGAGAACCTGGGAGCTTCAGTGTAGCTCCATAAACCTAGGGATTGACACTTGATAATTGAATATGCCTCTGATGACATTACCTTTAAATGTTGTATTAAAATACCTGGTACCATAAATTCTGGTCATAAGTCCATAGTTTGGAAGTCACAGGTCCTGGGGGTAGAACTTCCCATTGTTATTTTGCTCAATGGTTGTGTTGTCAAATTACCTTCTAAATATAGACAAGGGCTGACCACATCCTTGGTCAGCTATGTATACCCGGGCAAAGTGTTGAGAAAAAGAGACTGAGTGTCTTAAACATGACATTATATTAACCTGCACCCCAAGGTTCACGAGACATCTCAGAAGAGGAAGAAAGCATGTAAGAGCTGGTGTGCTGTGGAATGCTGTTTTTTGGATATGACACCTCCCAACATGGCTAGTGTAGTCCACCAACTCATAGCCCTCGTGACTACATGTATAAGATCTGTGTAAGATCAAGCCAGCAAAAATGCTGCTGCAAGTGGGTTAGATGATCCCCTTACCAAGAGCTAGAGGCAGAGGATAGTTTCTAGGGGAAGAAGAATCATTCTTATTTTTGAGGACGTGGTAGAGTTTCTATGCTCTAGTGCAGCACTAACGGGATTTAATGCATTAGCAACAAAACCAGAAAAAGGCAAGAAGTTGGAAGAGGGATGTGTTGGTAACTATGAGGACTTAGAGGAAAGGATGGGGGTGATGTATTTTATTACTTATCTGTCTGAAATCCTTAAAATTAAGGAAAACAAAATCAAATTGTAGATTAGAAAAAGACTCTCCCAAAGTGATTCTCTCTTGTGTCAGGCTGACAGTTAAAACCAGCACATAATTTTACCGAATCGTACTAGAGAGATGAGACATGAGACATGAGTTCAGGGAGATTGATTAGGTCTGTATGAGGAGGTGACAGGATGTAAAAAGACAAAAAGAAGGGAAGAATTTTGGAGAGAGAGTGAGACCCAGAGTCTCCCCTAATCCCTGCTCTCCCTCTTTGCAGAATTCACACAGTAGTTACATTTTTATCTGCTTAAAAAAAAGTGTGTGTTTATTTAAAATTTGAAGATGGCATCTGTAGTGGCTATTCCTGATTGTCAACTTGACTATATGTGAAATGAACTACAATCCAGAATTAGAAGGCTCACCTGTGGCCTTAATCTGGAGACTGAGAGATACAAGTTTCTGACCTGAATCTTGGCATGGAGATCTTGAGGAATAGTGGTTATGAATCCCAGAAGATTAAGATAGGAAGATCGACGAGTTCAAGATCATCTGGGATTAAAGGTGTGGTGGCACACCTTTAATCTGGGCCACATCTTTTGCTGGAGACCTATATAAGGACATTGGAAGGCTCGCTCTGCTTCGCCTGCTTGCCTTGTGGGACTGAGCAACTGCTAGATCCTTGGACTTCCATTCACAGCTGCTGCTGACCTTTGTTGGGAGTTGGACTACAGAGTGTAAGTCATCAATAAATTCTTTTACTACATTGAGACTACCATAAGTTCTGTGACTCTAGAGAACCCTGACTAATACATCATCTCACTTTATAGCTGGCCTCAAACTTGTGAACTTTCTGTTTCTGCCCTCTCAGTGCTGGGAGTATATAGGCATACACTACTTCACCTGGCTGTAATTGTAAATTTTCTGTTAATTTCATTTGAATAAAGAGTTCTCTTGCTGTTGAGAAATAAGGTTGGGAACCCTGCCACTTGATGGTCCTTCCAGGTAGAATGACCTACTCTTCTATGCTAATCATTTCAGAAGCTGTGTCTTCCTCTTCTTCCTCCTCTTCTTCCTCCTCTTCTTCTTTTGACTCATTTTCATGTGATGCACACATGTGTGCCTGGGAATGAAAGCCAGAGACTGATGTTGAGTCTTCCCCAACCATGGTTTTTCATCTCAACTGAGCCTGGAGTCCACTGGTTGGCTAGGCTGATTGGTCAATGAACTCCAAGGATACTGGAGTCTCTGTTTCCTTAGCATAGGGATTATAAATCTATGCCACTATACCTGGCTTTTTATGAGGTTGCTGGGGATGGAACCCGGGTCCCCATGCTTGTTTGACAAGTGCTTTACTGACTGAGCCATCTCTTCAGTCCCTCATTCAGTCGGTTTTGACCATAGCAAGATGTCCTATGTAAGGTCAGAGCATAATAAAAACAGTTCTCAAATACTAAGTAAGTAGCCTTTTCTTTCCTCTTCCTCTTCCCACCTCTTCTCATCTACCCCTTTCCCCTCTATGCTAGTATCTTGGAATTCATCCAACACTTTCCACCTTAAAATTCCATACATTTCACCCTTGGACTGGAGTTACGGCTCCAGGCAAACACAAAACAAGATTAACCATGGTACCCTGGCATTGGCCAAGCTGAATTCTTTGGCTCTTCTAGGTTCCAGGGAGCATCATTCTCTCCAGTTGCCACCAAAGACTTCAGTGAGCATGTGAATGAGACCCATCTGGAGATCAGCACCATCACCAGGACAACCTCACTCTGGTAGCTGATGGACATTTTGGGCTAGCCTCTTCTATCCACCATTCTTATTGTACCACTTTAGTCTCGTGGTCTGAGAAGGAGGTCAGGGCTGCTTGGACAGCAGTGACTGCTTCTCTTTCCTCCCCACAAATGTGATTTGCTGCTCTCAGGTGCTCATTCATTGAGCCCTTGCAGCACAGTGTAAATGGTTTCCATCAGTTATTATGGCATAATCCTGGCTGTTGGACTGGCAATAAGGCTTCTCACCCAAGGAAAGAATTTCTCACATGTATCCAGAGAGAATGCGGGGAAAGTTCCTTGTGATGGAATGCCATCTACCCTTGAACATCACTCATGACCACTGCTGCAAAACCTCTCTAGAGCACATGGCCTTACAGCTTTGAGGAGCAAACTCCCACATGCCTGGGTAAGCAGATATCTCTGTTCCCTAACATCCATTTGTCCTTACATTTTCTTATGTGTTTTATCACTGCTTTCCTTCTTGTTAGTCTAACAAGGTTTGAAGGAGGAATGTCTGAGAGGGACTAAGTGGGTTTCACAGAGCCTGAGGCAGGGCTGGCAGAAATCATGCCCCGTGATTCCAAATATCAACCTAGGAATGCTTTGGATCATAGCCATCATTTGGTGTAGTCAGAAATTTAGCACTTGAGCAGGTGGTCCTGTGTGGGGTAAGAAAGCAAGCTGATGAAGCCATGGGGAGCAACCCAGTATCAGGGTTCCTCTATGGTTTCCTCTTTGGTTCCTGCCTTGGCTTCCTGTGATGATGAACTGCAACCTGTAAGCCAGATACACTCTTTCCTCCACAGGCTGCTTTTGGTCAAAGTTTCATCACAGTGACAGAAGCTAAACTCGAACAAACTGGAAGTGATTAGACTGATCATAAAGGAACAAGTTTAAGCTGGCACATGATTTTAAGATAATTAGAAATCTGGATGGAGGAATGTAGTGCTATCCAGGGCTAATCTCTGCACAAACTTAGGGTAACAATTTTTAGTGTCACTGGATGAAAGAGCTCTGGGGACATGAAGCTCAAGTCTACAGAGGTAACCCTTCCTTTGTCATTGTCCTGAGTGTGAGAGAGTTAAAGCAAATACATACTGTGTGTGTGTGTGTGTGTGTGTGTGTGTGTGTGTGTGTAAATGTATATATGTGGAGGTTGGGTGTGTGTGTGTATAAATGTGTACATGTGGAGGCTGGGTGTGTGTGTACATGTGTACATATAGAGCCTGGGTGTGTGAACATGTGTATATGTGGAGGCTGGGTGTGTGTGTACATGTGTACATGTGGAGGCTGGGGGTATGTGTACATGTGTACATGTGAAGGCTGGGTATGTGTGTACATGTGTACATGTGGAGGCTGGTGGAGGATAACTCCAGGTATCATACCCAGGGACACTCAACTTTATTTTTAAGATGGGGGGGCTTCTAATTTTTCTGGAACTCTAGCCAGTGATCTCCTGGGGCCCTCTTACCTCTGCCCTACCCACTGCTAAGATTACAAGAACATATTACCACACTAGACTTTTTTTTTAAAAATATTTATTTATTTATGTTATGTATATGAGTACACACTATAGCTGTACAGATAGTTGTGAGTCTTCATCTGGTTGTTGGAAATAGACTTTTAAGACCTCTGCTTGCACTGGTAGACACGCTCTCTCAGTTCCTGCTCTCTCCGGCCCAAAGATTTATTTATTATTATAAATAAGTACACTGTAACTGTCTTCAGACAGCACCAGAAGAGGGCATCAGATCTCATTATGGGTGGTTGTAAGCCACCATGTGGTTGCTGGGATTTGAACTCAGGACCTTCAGAAGAGCAGTCGATGCTCTTACCTGTTGAGCCCCACCACCAGCCCCACACCAGACTTTCTAATATGGATTCTACATATGATCTCAGATCCTTGTGCCTACATGGCTGAGCCACTTCTACAACCTCTAGGAATTAATTTTATTCTTTTTGTCCTCCATTACCTAATCACCTCTACTTTGGTATGATCCTTTTTTATGTAGCACTTGTACCATGGCAGATTTCAAACTCAGATTGAAGCTTCAAAGCCTGTGTAGTTTGACTGGTTCTACTTCGCCCCTTTTGCCTACCATGAGAAGAGATTATTAGAAGAGCTTGAATATCCACTGTTGTGCCCCAGCTCTCACTCACAGCTTTAATTTCTTAGTCCTGTGGACCCCTGTTTACTGAGCACCCTCTCTCAGTTGTGTGGTCCCTACAGGGCCTTCCCATTGTGGGGCTGGGTGAGTGGTTCAAATTGGGTTCTTTGTCAGAGTTGGCCACCTGATTTCCTTCTTTACACTGGTGGGAACCAATGTGCCACCTACCATCATCTGACCTTGATAATTTAATTAAGTAGCCACATGAATCTGAATTATAAGTTATTGTTGACTTTTCTATCTACCCACCCCTTCCACCTCCTAGTTCAATGAGAAATGCATCCCTTAGGAGTACCTTTCATGTTTCTCCAGATAGAGAATGGATACCTACATGATGGGCTCATGTTCTTCAAATATATCCATCATAGTCACCTGAAACAGTTCTTGGTATCTTCAAGAGTCCCTGGGACCTCTACATGGTTCTTTTTAGATTATGCAGTTATACATTCATGTGTCTTCACCACATGACCTTCAGTTTTATTGATAGCAAGAAATCATGCCATGTATGCCTTGGGTACACATCCTAACTCAACCAGTGGCTATTCCAGAGCCCTGCTAATAAAAAGGAGCCTTTGAATAATTCAAACAAAATATTAAAATAAAAGAGAATAATTGATACTAGAATTTGTGGATTTGTTTTGGTTCGTAGAAATTCCAGGGAGACAGATTTTAGTTCCAAAGCAGACTACATTATACTATTTTATTTATTCTTCGCTCACATGCTACATCACGACTGCAGTTTCCCCTTCTTTCACTCCTCCAAGTTCCTCCACACTTCCCCTCTTACCCAGATCGACTGCTCCTCTGTTTCCCTTCAGAAAAGAGCAGGCCTCTCAGGGATATCAACAGCCTACCAAGATTCAATAAGAGCAGACACAAATCCTCAGATCAAGGCTGTACGAGACAACCTAGAAGGAGGAAAAGGGCTTCAAGAACAGGTGAAAGAGTCAGAGACATTCCCACTTCCACTGTTAGAAGTCCCACAAAAACACCAAGCTAACAACCATGACACATATGGAGGGGGCCTAGCAGATCCCTATGCAGGCTTTGTGATTGACACTTCAGTCTCT
The DNA here is from genome assembly GCA_019843815.1 of Montemys delectorum. Taxonomy (NCBI): domain Eukaryota; kingdom Metazoa; phylum Chordata; class Mammalia; order Rodentia; family Muridae; genus Montemys; species Montemys delectorum. Next base: position 27,229 of record JADRCD010183350.1, read on the forward strand.
GAGAGCCCCTATTAGCCCTTCTAAACAGAATTTTTGACACATAGAGTCAAGGACAGTATGGGATGCCCCACATAGCAGTGATTTTTTTCTGTGATGCCAAGTTAATGGTGTGGAAACCCATTTGGAAGACTTGTAGAAATGACAGCTGAGCCTGGCCAGGTGACATGAAGCATACTGTACAACACCTATCTCTCTGTATATATGCAAAAACAACAAATATTTCAGGATAATATTTCTATTTTGTTCTGTGTTATTTAATTCTTGTTTTCTGATTATTGCCAAGTAATTGTGTTTGCAAAGGTTTATTTTGAAAAAACACTGTCTTAGTCAGATTTTCTATTCCTGCACAAACATCATGACCAAGAAGCAAGTTGGGGAGGAAAGGATTTATTTAGCTTACTTCCATATTGCTGTTTATCACCAAAGGAAGTCAGGACTGGAACTCAAGCAGGTCAGGAAGCAGGAGCTGATGCAAAGGCCATGAAGGGATGTTCCTTACTGGCTTGCTTCCCCTGGCTTGCTCAGCCTACTCTCTTATAGAACCCAAGACTTCCAGCCCAGGGATGGCACCACCCACAAGGGGCCCTACCCCCTTGATCACTAATTGAGAAAATGCCCCACAGCTAGATCTCATGGAGGCACTTCCCCAACTGCAGCTCCCTTCTCCAGCCTGTGTCAAGTTGACACACAAAACCAGTCAGTACAAACACTAAGAAGGATGTTAGTAAGATAAAAATTGAACAGTAGTAAGTAGGTTGTAGAAGACTTCTTTTTAGTAAATACTAAGAGATTTTAACAAGTTTTCTTCACTTTTGAGCCATCTTTCCTTCATCCTGGTGATGCCATCTATCTTATAGTGACAACATTTCTCTTTTTGCTTTGGTCAAAAAAGAGCTTAGAGAAGCTTGCCTCTGGCTCAGGGCTGTGGGGAGCTCAGGTATGTGAACAAATGTTTCTCTTGCCTTTTTGTCTTCTTGTGTCTTTATTCTTATTATTTATTTATTTTTCTCGCTGTACTCTCTATATCTTCTGATAAATATTCATACCCTTTGTGGTATGGAATCAGTTGGGGATACAGTGACACCCACAAACGCAGAACCAGACATCACTCAATGCACTCATCACAATAGGTTATGAGGGAGGTTGTCTTAGATCCATTTTACATGTAAGAACATGAATCTGAGAGAACAAGTGCTTTCATGGAAGTACAGTGTGTACCTGGGAGATGTGTGTTTCAATGCTGTACACATCCCTTGGTTGTACACTCCAAGCCTGAATGTCTATTTTCCTTTGCTACTGAAAGGTAAAGGCTGAATGGTGGCCTCAGGGGTGACACCCAGAGTCTGCATCAATAGATATATAGTCAACACCAAGCTTCCCCTCCCCATAAGGCCCATCCAGAATTCATCTGCTCTCACTCTTCCTTGAATGTAGGATGTGGGGCTCAATCAGCCACCACAGTCTTCATTCAGCTAACAGTGTGGCAGCATGTGTACGCAGATTGGGTTAGGGGGAGGTGGGTCTTACACCTTACTGTCATGTTACATCCAGCTAGCTGGAGCAAGAGAGTCATCTTTGCCTCACTGACCTGAGCATGGGCTGTTCTAGGGTAGAATCCATGTGTTGACCTCATGTCCAGGGCCTAGCAGAGAAGCACCATCTGGGGAAATGGAGTCTCCAGTGGGTACATCACCAAGCAAAGGCTGGTGCCTTTTGTGATGAAAATGATAGTGGTGAAGATGATGATGGTGCTGATGATCATGGTTCTAACAACAGTAGCATCTGCCACAGTTGTATCTCGTTTTATTGCATCCTTGTTGACTGCCAGGTGCGTTGTAATTTCATGAATTTCTGGCATATTGCTATCACATTAGCCTAATGTTGATGCTATTCTGGCTTCTGTTTCAGACTAGCACAAGTCACAGAAGGGCCAGCTAACCACCTTGTGAACACAATCATCCAGCTTGGAAGCAACAGAGCCAGAATTCAAATGCTAGCATGCTGGCTCCAGAATTAGGTATTTTAATTACCTAGTCTTCACTGATTCTTACCCTGTATTGCCAGGTTGGGCTTAGAGACCTCAGATGTTCATTAAATAGGGCTCATGCTGACCCCAGCATGCCTATATGCATGCTGTGTGGATTGGATTCCATCTCCAGAGATCATCACTGCTTAGATTATATTGGAGGCTGATATTGGCTTGGTTTTAGTGCCTGTGGAAAGTCATCTCATGCCCCTGCCTTAAGTCATTTCTAGCCAGGCTGTTCCCACAGGGAGGTGCTTTCTCCTCAGAAGGCAGGGGTCCAGGAAGAACCTTTATCCTCACTCCTGCCTTCAAAGGCCTATGTCAAGTATGTGCCAGATCCGGACATCAGATCCTCCTCCAACCCATGCAAACCACATAACTTTGGGGCAGTTTAGGCTGTAGAATCCTGAGCTGAGATCAAGCAGTTAAATACTAAAAGAAAACATTGGTAGTGAGAAGTAAACCAGTGATGATATTGAATTCCCCAGCTTGCACACTGATTTCCATTTGGATGGCTCTTGCTGGGACACAGTGCCTGAGTGCCCCAGCCCACAAGTTTATGGTCAAAGAGGTCAGTGTTGTCCACAGACCAAGCATAACTAAGAAGTCATATTTGGATCCAAGAAGCACCAATAGAGGGATTATTCTATGCCAAATAGAGGGGTAATTCATTTGGAGAGATCTCTGTGTTGTTTTCCACAACTGCTCTATGTGTTCTGTTATTTCTAGTCTTAGGTTTTAGATGTCAGAATGAAGTGAATGGGAGATGGGAGAAAAGGGGATGCATGTGTATATATATGTATGTGTGCTTGTATGTATGTGTTAGCATATATGTGTGTATGTATGTATATTTGTGTTAGCATGTATGTGTGTGTCTATATGTGTCTATGTGTATGCATGTATGTGTTAGTATGTATATATGTACATATGTGCCTGTTAGCATATATGTATATATTAGTATGTATTATATATCTGTGTGTATGGGTGTATTTGTGTATATGTATATATGCATGTGTGTATGTGTATGTATGTGTATGTGTTAGCATGTATGTGTGTATGTGTGCATATATACATTATGTAGTTATATGTATTAGTATGTATGTGTGTTTGTATGTACGTGTGTATGTATGTGTATATGTATGTGTTAGCATGTATGTGTGTGTATACATGTATGTATTTGTGTATACTTGTGTTTGTATGTGTATGTGGTAGCATGTATATATAGGTCAGAGATTAATGTTAAGTGTCTTTTTTGATCTGTCTTGATTCTCAATTCCTGCTTTATATATTGAGGTGGAGTTTCTCACTTAACTCCAGAGCTCTCCACTTTGGCTAGTCTACCTAGGCAGATTGTTGGGGGATGTGGAGACTCTAGCTCTCATGCTGGGATTACATGCAGGCCTCTACCCACATCCAGCATTTGGGTACTAGGGATTCAAACTCTTGTCTTCATGTGTGCCTGGAAAGTGCTTTACCAACTGAGCCATCTCACTAGTCCAAAAAAGAATATTTTATTGATTCTAGAAAGTGGTTGAGCTCAAAATCCCACCTTTTACTTTAAGCCCAGAATTTGGAATACTATTCTCAGGTACATATTCTGTGCATTTCCTGCTAACATTTGCATTGATGATGGAGGCTCCTGCTGGGCTGAGGAGTTGTGTGGAAAGGGACACAGGTGCTCCCAGGGATACTTGGCACTGTGGTTCCTCCTTTTCATGGATCTGAATTCCTTTTTAGTTCTTCATAGCTGGTGGCTTCGGCATGAGCCAGGACCACATGAGCAAAAGTGATTTGTGCAGGAGTAGTTGTTTCCTGGGAAGGAGATCAGCTTGTAGGAAGCTGATGCAGGAGTGCTGGTTGGGTTTCAGATTGACTGTAGATGCAAGGATAAGACAGGAAGGCAGAGAGAGATGCTGGGTTATGTGACTCTGAAGAACATAGGACTACTTGGCACTGCCTCTTCCCCAGTGCTCATCCTTTCAGGGTGAAAAGCTGGTCTATATAGCTATGAGAATGAGCTGCTGGGCTTCAGCCATTTGGAGACTCCAGAAAGGGGAAGCCTTCTGGAGACAGTCTGCCAGCAACACTCTCAGTACCTGGGATCAGGGCTGCCATGGTGGCAGGGGATCTGGGCAAGAAACCATAGCATCTATGACACATCCAATTCTCAGTCTTTGCTCCTAAAAACCCTGCATATATCACCCTTTCTCCATAGATTCTTTGAACAGAGAATCCCAGGCACTTGCAGGAGGTTGGAGCCATGAGATGGAAGGAGCCTGGGTGCCCAAGTGATTGCCTAGAGCATAAATCAATATGAAATTGAAAATGTTGATGTGGGTAACCAACCAACATTTTCTGTTCAAGCTACAAAGATTCAGGGTGTGAGATAGGCATAAAGGCAAAAGTGCTGGAGGTGCGACCATAGAAGCAAGTTGAAGCCTGTAGAATTTTTGAACATCAGCAGTAAGGGAGTGGTCTGTTTGGAGGCTGAGAGAAGAAACAGAATATGGATTCCTCTTCCTTCCCCTGCTTTGTGCATAGTTAGTGTTACCAAGAGTTCTGTGTGCACAGCAGATAAAAGTATCTGCTTTGTGTTGGATGTCCAACTTTGAAACCCAACCCTACCTGTCTATTGTTAGCTATTGAATCTTGGCCAGTTATGAAATTACTGTCCCCAGGCAGAGGTGACATGGCTTCCTGAGCCAGAGCTGGGGCTCCACCTAGCTGGTATGGAGTTTATCCAGACAGGTCAAAGCCATCAAGTCTTAATTGTTGAGAAATACCTGGCATAGTCCTCTAGGTCGCTCTTGAACAGGCCAAGCTCACTTTGTTAATGAAGGCTTAGCCAAAACTTTTGGTTACAAGTTCCACCAAGGAGCAGGAAGACAGAATTTACTGAGGTTACTTCCCCCAGACAACGCGTCACCCATGGAACTATAGCACAAGGTATTGATGTGGGCAGATAGGTGATTGGGTGACACACAGACCTGAAAGGTCTCTAAATGCCCTGTTAGTGAGTGTCTTCTTGGGGCAGGGAAGGGGACAGTTGATGTTAGTGAGAGAACTGTGTCCTACTTGGCCATAGATGGGATAACTCTATCACACCCTTTCCCTGCAAAACTCAGGGAACACCACGGGAAGGGAGGTGGTTGCCTGCAGAAGACCTAGACAACCTTCCAGTCACCATTCCAGTAGGGAAGGGGAAGGGCACAAGAGGCCCTGTTCTTAGCTGAGGATCTACTGGCAGTTGACGGATTGCTGGGGGCAGGAGAGTTGATTTCTTCAGTGGCTTGTGCCATTGAAGGTTGACTATGTTCCAGTGAATGGCCTCACACCAAAGTCCCAGAAACAGAGAAGGTTGGGTTGAGGGTGTGGTCCATGGGGGAAGAGTTAGAAACTGAGAGCTGCAGAAATGCCATTAGGCACAGGAGAAAGCACAAGGAAGGGAGAGCTTGGGACAGCAGCTAGTCCGGAGACAGAGGAAGAAGTACAGAAATTTGAGTTATGGAGCAAGGAGGAGTCCATCTAATTAGAGTGGAAACTTCTGCAGGGAGGGGCTGGAGAGATGGCTTACTGGCTAAAGGCACTTGTAGTTCTTGCCCAAGGGCCTGGGTTCAGTTCCCAGCACCCACATGATGGCTCATCTGTAACCCCAATTCCTGGGGATCTGATCTGATGAGGACATCAGGTACGCTGTCTTAGTTAGGGTTTTACTGCTGTGAGCAGACACCATGACCAAGGCAACTCTATAAGGACAACATTTAATTGGGGCTGGCTTACAGGTTCAGATGTTCAGTCCATTATCATAGAGTCAGGAACATGGCAACATCCAGGCAGGCGTGGTGCAGGAGGAGCTGAGAATTCTACATCTTCATCTTCTAGCAGAATACTGACTTCCAGGCAGTTAGGGTGAGGGTCTTATCCTTTGTCCATAGTGACACACCTACTCTAACATAGCCACGCCTGCTAATAGTGCCACTCCCTGGGCCAAGCATATACAAACCATCAAATGCACATAAATGTCTGAAGAGTAAACACACATAAAATAAATAAATGAAGATGTAGAGTGGAAGCAGTATTCTCAGAGTCCCCCTTAGGATGGACTCTGTTCTTTCCATACTCTACTCCACATTGGCATCAATGGGTGGAGACAAGATGGCCTTGAGGTAGAGAGCCACCTACCACTGTGCCCTGGCTCTCTTGGCAGCAACTTCAGTACCTCAGTTCTTCCTCTCTTCCTCCGTTCTGCCTCATGAGCCCACCTGGCTGAGAGCCCATCTGACAAATATTCAAACACTGCTGTCTCTTGGGTACCATCCAAGCATAGCTCCAGGTGGTCTGGACAGTTTGACGGTTGGCTTTGGTGTGACAGTTTAAAGGACAATAACAAAATTGGAATTTAGTCTTATCAGACATAGCAAAAAAAAAAAAATGCTTGTGCCCAAATGTATCTGAAATTTGAATTTCAGGTAATGAATGCTTGCATTGTAAGTATATGCATGCACTGTATATTTTGTAAGGGACATACTTATTGTTGTTTACTAGAATTCAGAATTGACTGTGCACCCTGTATTTTACCTGGCATATGCCTACTTTCCCCTGGCCAGGTTTGGTTGGACATAGAGACCTTTGCTAAAGAGCTTTAATAAAGATGCTGCAGACTCCAGCCAGGCATGAGGCTCTCCCAACATCAGGTCTTTGATGCTTTCTTTCATTCATAAAATCCAGGAGGCCATGGTGATGAGAAGGACAGCTGGACCTCATTCATCACACTGCTGCTAATGAGGCTGGCACCCAGTGCATTGTGGTTCCAGCACATTAATGATCATTATAGGCCTAATGAAGATTGGTGACACTGCCAGTGGGAGGAGGCTCTCAACCCATTGTTCTGTCATGTAGATGGGAGGGGTGCCCTCCGGAACAGCTTATGGGAAAGGGGTTTGGGGAATGGAAGGGCTGAGAGTGGTAATTGGAAGGGGAACAGAGAAGGCAGAAGGTGCAAAAGCTGAGGGTGAAGGTTAAGGAGCGGATAAAGGAGGCCATATGGTGGACCCAAGGGCTTTAACCAGAGAGAGAGAGAGAGAGAGAGAGAGAGAGAGAGAGAGAGAGAGAGAAAGAGAGAACCAGGCATTAGCACTGGGAATTACTCTTGGTGGCACAGAACAATGGACTATGTGTCTCACAGTTTGCAGGACCAGAGTCTGAGGCGAGTTTCACCCCCACAACTATATCCACAGTCCAGCTATGGGTATGCTTGTGCTCTCCTATCCCCCCATGGCTCTGAGGGAGAATCTACTCCTGTTGCCTTCTAGCTGCTGGTGGGCTGGCCCCAAATATTCCTTAGCTTGAGTCTCCTTGACTCCAGCACCTCCCACTGTATTTTCTTCATTTCCTGCTTTTATATCTTAAAGCCTTCTCAGTTTCTGGGCTCTGAGGAGATATCTAGGTGGTAAAGTGCTGGATCTGCAAGATTGGGACCTAGTTTGGCTACTCCACACACATTTGGAAATGTGGATATAGTCATGAGCTCTTGAAATCCCAGCACTGTAGAATCAGAAGGATCCTTGGAACTTGATGACCAGATAGTCTTACCAAATTGGTCAGGCCTAGATTCTGGGAGAGACCTGGTCTCATGAAATAAGTTAGAGAGTAACTAAGGAAGATGTCTGTATCTTAGCTATTTGATCACTAGAGAGTGAGCAGAGAAAGCCATGAGTGTGACCTCTGACTTTCATACACAATATACACTCTTGTACGCACACCAGCATGCACATTTAGTGTCGAGCATTCAGGGTGCAGCATGACAACCAAAGCCTATCTTCTTCCCTTTAGAATCCTAAATTCAAATTCATCTTTTGTCACATAAAGTAATACATTGTTACAAATAGCATTTATTCATAGATCCCAGGGTATTTATTTTGGAGACTTTATTTAGTCAAGGTTCCAGGTATGAGGAAATACTGAGTAGACAAGGCAGGGAAAGACCCTGCTAGGACTCACACTCTCATTGTCTTGACTCCATTTTCTGGAGGCAAAGGCAGAGCAGTTACACCTCTACATTGGGAGTATCTGCTTTACTTGCCTTTGACTTGTACTGGTCACACCTTTTGCCAGGCTGCCTCACCTCGTACAGATGAAAGTGTTGGAATATGTGGGCTCTCAGGGACATTTGTAACCACAGACTGGATGGTCAAGTCCAATCTTAGTTTTCCATGACAGAAAATGAAGTTCCTAGAAGTGGAGGCCTAGGTCTTTCCAGAAGAATCAAGACAGGGATCCCAGCCTTGCCTGTAACTAGGTGACCTGCTGCCTGGAACAGCTTTCTCAGAGCTGAAGGTGATGTCGAATACAGCTTTGCTAAACCTCAATGGAATTCCCCTATGTATCTTTAGTGACAAGAGCTCTTGGCCATGGGCATCAAAAGGTATTGGATTCAAGGCAACGGATCTTGTTTTCTTGGGCCAGAGACTAAATTGTGGAATAAAGGAAGAGCCTCGCTGAGCTCCTGGGCAGAGATCATGACACAGTGGAACAGGCTAGGTTTCTGAGGCAGGCAAATTCATGGTCTGATCCAGCCCATCGCCAAGCCCATCATAGTTGCTTTATTTCACTGGTCTCAGTTTCCCCAACTCTAAAACAAGATGGCCATTCTGACCATACAAAGATGCTGTGAAGTTCACGTGATTTAAGGTCTCTATGTACCAAACACTATAACAGGTACCTAGTGGTAATATAATCAACTCCCTGAGCCTCTGCTGACTCTTTACCTCCCATAGGACATGAGCATCCTGATTTCAATGTTCCCTGACCCACCTGTCTCTAAGCAGGTGAAGGTGTGCAATTTTATGGGAATGCAAATCTCTTCCCCTGTACCTTCCCAAGCATCTGCCCATTTCAGCGCATGCAAGCACCATATATTCCCATGAAGGGCCACTTAATAACACCCGCTAGGCAAATATATTAGCAGGAAGATGTATTGTTTGGCTCAGCAGTGCTTGAATATGTTGCACGGAAGGAGTGAGAATGATTCTCTTCCTTCTCTGCCATCACCTTTCTGTTAGATTTTCTCACTCCAGGTGTTCCCAACCCAGAGTGAAAACTTCCTCTCTTCCATCTGACATTTTCAAATGTGTTGCTACATCCCCAGTGGAGCGATGCCACCAGGGATGGCGCCACTCTCAGCTCCCACCCTGAGTCGCTCCTGAGATCTATTTGTATCACAATGAATGTACCGACTTAATAGCTTCAAGGACTTCATAGGCACACCTGCAGCTAAAGAGCGCAGTGTGGATCTCTAGTCTGAATTTCCCTTTCCATAAAAATAATTCTGGCAGCTTGGGATCAATATCTTCCTCCCATATGTTTCGTATTCGCTGTAAGCTCTAATCGAGGATGCCCTTCCCCTCAGAGCTTCTCCGTGTGAATACATCCAGAAATTCTAAAAAGGTTATCTGAACAGGAAGGAGAAGGGCATTGGGAACATCTCTGTGCCCAAGCTGGGCTGGACACCTTTGCAAGCACTATCTCATTTCAACTTCACAGCAGCAGACTGTGAGAAAAGATAACACCGGGCTCATTTTTTTACAGAAACTCAGGAAAGTGAAAGCTATTATTTATTTATGTTTTAAATTAGGTATTTTCTTTATTTACATGTAAATTTCTCCTTTCCCAGTTTCCCCTCCAAAAACAAACAAGCAAACAAACAAAACAACAAGAACAAACCCCTGTTGCCTCCCACCCTCTCCCACTTATTGGCCCTGGCATTTCCCTACACTGGGGCACAGAAACTTCACTGGGCCGAGGTCCTCTCTTTCTATTGATGATCGAATTTGTAATCCTCTACTATACACATGCTGCCAGAAAAATCAGTCCCAACTGTATGTAAAGCCAGTGTCCTGTGACTTCAGACTGTTCTCTTAGGTGAACCTCAGCAACCCCCTGCCTCTAGCTCTCGAGCCCTGCTATCCTCAAGCCTCTTCTCTTTGAGAACATGCACTGAATCAGCATGGAAACTTGAAACTCTGTTGTGAGACTTTAAAAGAACTCTCTTGGCCCAGACTTTCCTTTGGACCACGTTCATTTGATCCCTGGTCAAACAGCTTCAGCACCCTCATTTCCTTGTGTGTGAACAGAAGCAAAGTTGGACAGAGATGTCCATGGCCCTGGACTGAGGGAGACTTTGACTCTATTCTAGGAAATGTGCATCTTTCTCCAAGTGTCCTGGCCTAGGGGAGGTGAATTTTTTCCACTGATGCTCTGACAGCCCTCTGAGCTGCCTGCCAACCCAACTTCCAGTCTGTCCCTATGATCTGCGCCATGGTTCTGTCAGGGGAGATTTGGGTGTGTCTCCCCCTTCACATTAATCTTCATTTTAATGTGCTGCTATAAAGATACATCTTGAACCATTCATTCAAGAGGTGGAGGGGGGAGTCCCTCTCTGTCCCAGACAGCATGCTTCACCCATGGCTGATTGTCCAACCTGGCTAGCTTGGATGTTACAAAATATGCTACGGGAGGAAATGGCTTTGGACGTTTTCCTTGTTTTTACTGCATGCTCCTCTCCATCTCTAAATGTGTCTAGAACAACAATAACCCATTTTCTTATTGTTCATCCCTCACCAAGATGATGTCTCTTATGGCCCTGAAGGTTCAATGATCCTTTAATTCTATGTCCTTTCCATTGCCGTGGTCCCCAAACATCACACCTGCAATGTAGACAATGAGTAATGGTCTCTTCCTTTATGCCCACCCCAGCAACAAGTCTATAGGCATTTTTCTTGGCATTCATACTACTTTATCTCAACTTTTGGGGAAGCCTGCTGAGCTTTGGCACTCTGGCATCTTTGGACTTTCAAACCTTGGTTAAAAATGCTGCTGTCTACCAATTTCTCCTAGGCTTCTCACAGTTAGAAAGTTGGCAAGATAATAAATATTCTTCAAGCATTGGGAAACTCATATTCTTGAAGATGTAGCAGGTGCCCTGATTTTACCTTCCAAGGAAATACACTCATAGAGTTGCAAGGGAGACAAACATTATCGAGCTCTTGCTGCTGGGTTCCTGTGTCCATGGCCTTTGTTATCTACTTTATAGGTATCATTTTAAATTTAGTTTGTGGTAACTATTTCCTTATTTTACAGTGACAGGAATGCAGATTCAGAGAATCTAACAGATTCTAATGTAACACCAAAGGGTCCAAACTTTTCTAATTACAAAATTTATGCTCATCATTAAGTTCTGCTTCCTTCCCACTTGACCTATGATATATTTTGGCAAAGTCTAGGTGCTTATTACAGAACATTGAACTCTCTCTCCCTCTTTTTGGTGTTGCTTTAAAGAGATTTAAAAGATTGATGGCAAATGAATTAGAACAAACCACTAGGTTTACATTATCCCACTTACTCACCATTGTTTATTGGACATATGCTATAGTCAAGGTGATGTAGACTAGAAATAAGATTTATCACTTCTTTTGATGCAGCCTCAGAGACAGGTATGGGTGCTGTAGCTCCATAAAAGAATGAAGAAATGATATAAAGATACGTAATTCCAAAGGAGAAAGGCTTAATTCTGGAGATTACTATAGTAGTATTTTATTTAATTTTGAAGATTGGGCGAAGTTTTCTAAATAAAGAAATATGATGAGAAATACCTACAAGAAATGTGAAAAGCTTGAGATTTTCCTATAGGATTATACGTGATAGGTCTAAGCAGCATTCTCTGCTAGCAATCTACTGAGATGTTTCTCAACATGGTTGGTACTGAGGGTTTTCCACTGTGCAAGGTCTGAATTCAGCCTTGTTACAGAATTAACTCACTAACTGAACTCTACCTATAATGGCAGACCCAGAACTCCCTATCCCATCCCCCATCCCCCTGTTTCTATGAGGGTGTTCCCCCACCCACCCACCCACTCCTGCCTCCCTGCCCTTGAATTCCCCTACACTAGGCCCTCGAGCCTTCATAGGACCAAGGGCCATTCCTCCCATTGACGCCCAACAATGCCATCCTCTGCTACATATGCAGCTGGAGCTATGTGTTCCTTGGTTGATGATTTAGTCCCTGGGAGCTCTGGGGGATCTGGTTAATTGATATTGTTGTTCTTCCTATGGGGTTGCAAACCCCTTCAGCTCCTTCATTCCTTCCTCTAACTCCTTCATTAGGGATCCCATGCTCAGTGCAATGGTTGGCTGTGAGCCTCCATCTCTGTATTTGTCAGGCTCTGGCAGAGCCTCTCAGGAGACAGCTATATCAGACTCCTTTCAGCAAGTACTTCTTGTCATCCACAATAGTGTTTGAGTTTGGTGACTGTATATGGGATGGATCCCCAGGTGGCAGTCTTTGGATGGCCTTTCAGTCTCTGTTCCACATTTTGTCTCCGTATTTGCTCCCATGTATTTTGTTACCCCTTCTAAGAAGGACCGAAGCACCCACACTTTGGTGTTCCTTCTTCTTGAGCTTCATGTGCTCTGTGAATTGTATCCTGGTTATTTGGAGTTTTGGGCTAATATCCACTTATCAGAGAGTGCATACCATGAGTGTTCTTTTGTGATTTGGTTACCTCACTCAGGATATTTTCTAGTTCCATCCATTTGCCAAAGAATTTCGTGAAGTCAATATGTTTAATAGCTGAGTAGTATTCCATTGTGTAAATGTAGCACATTTTCTGTATCCATTCCTCTGTTGAAGGACATCTGGGTTCTTTCCAGCTTCTGGCTGGAAATAAATAAGGTTGCTATGAACATAGTGGAGCATGTGTCCTTGTTATATGTTGGAGAATGTTTGGGTATATGCCCAGGAGTGGTATAGTGGTCCTCAGGTAATACTGTGTTCAATTTTCTGAAGAACCACTAGACTGATTTCCAGAGTGCTTGTACCAGCTTGCAATCCCACCAACAATGGAGAAGTGTTCCTTTTTCTCTACATCCTCGCTAGCATCTGGTGTCACCTGAGTTTTGGTCTTAGCCATTCTGACTGGTGTGAGATGGAATCTCAGGGTTGTTTTGATTTGCATTTCCCTGATGACTAAAGATGTTGAACATTTCTCTAGGTACTTCTTGGCCATTTGATGTTCCTTGGTTGAAAATTCTGTTTATCTCTGTACCCCATTTTTAATGATTCTCTGGAGTCTAACTTCTTGAGGTTTTTTTTTTTAATATATATTAGATATTAGCCTTCTATTGGACATAAGATTAGTAAAGATCTTTCCCCAATCTGTTGGTGGCCATTTTGTTCTATTGACATTGTCCTTTGCTTTACAGAAGGTTTACAATTTTATGAATTCCCATTTGTTGATTCTTGATCTTAGAGCATAAGCCATTGGTATTCTCTTCAGGAAAATTTCCCCTATGCCCATGTGTTCAAGGCTCTTCCCCACTTTCTCCTCTATTAGTTTCAGTGTATCTAGTTTTATATGGAGGTCCTTTATTCACTTGAACATGAGATTTGTACAAGGAGATAAGAATGGATTAATTTGCATTCTTCTACATGGAGACCTACAGTTGAACCAGCACCATTTGTTGAAAATGTTATTTTTTTTCCCCACTGGATGGTTTTAGCTCCTTTATCAAAGATCAAGTGACCATAGGTGTGTGGGTTCATTTCTGGATCTTCAGTTCTATTCCATTGATCTTCCTGCCTGTCACTGTGCCATTAACCATACAGTTTTTATCACTATTGGTCTGTAATACAGCTTGAGGTCAGGAATGATGGTTCCTGAGAAGTTCTTTTATTATTGAGAATAGTTTTGCTAAATGAATTTGCAAATTGGTCTTTCTAACTCTATTAAGAATTGAGTTGGAATTTTGATGGGGATTGCATTGAATCTGTAGGTTGCTTTCAGCAAGAAGGCCAATTTTACTATATTAATTCTGCTAATCCATGAGCATGGGAGATCTTTCCATTGTCTGGGATCTTCTTCGATTTCTTTCTTCAGAGACTTGACGTTCTTGTCATACAGATATTTCATTTGCTTGGTTAGAGTCACACCAAGGTATGTAATATTATTTGTGACTATTGTAAAGGGTGTCATTTCACTAATTTCTTTCTTTTTAAAAAAATAAATTCATTTAACCCACAGTTTTATTTTATTATTTTTTATTGATTTAAGTTTTATTACATTATGATGAGAAAAGATACATGAATTTACCTAATTTGTTAACATTTAAAAACATATTTTAAGTAAATAGAATTAAATCACATTCTTGTACCCCAACTCCTCTCAGAGAGCCCTCTTCAATACCTACAATACCTTTTTTGTCATATTCTTTAAATTTTATAAAATATTATAACAATAAAAATGAGTATTATAAAAGTTGTTTGATATAAAACAACAATCAATCAAACAGTCTTATGTAGATGCTTGTCTACAGCAATACTGAAAATACATATGTTTTTTCAATATAAGTTTTAAATAACTCCAAACATATTAACTGTATATTTAAAAATAATACATCACTACTAGTATTTTTTAAATGAACATAAATATATAGTCTTTTTGTTGGTTTGTTTGTTTGTTTTGTATTTAGTAGAGCTTAAAATCTTGGCTCTTACTGTGGTATAAGCCCAAAATAAGAACAATTTTTAGACATTGGATTTCATTGTAATAAGGCTGTACTTCAATGATCCTCACATCAAAAGATTTTACCTCCATCGTAGCTAAGCTGAGAGTTGACAGTTCTGCTGCACCAAGGAATGAATTGTAGGCACGATTTTTGGATACAGACTTCTTGCTATGGTCAAAGCTATTTGACTTGAGTGAGTGACTTTATTCTCAGGCCACAGAGAATAGGTTACATTCATTTAAGAAATGGTGAGTGTATTAAGATGGTCTATCCATATAGTCATTCACCAATTGCTTCAATGAACAATGGTTCTGCTTGGAGGGTGGCACAGACATTAGGTGAGGGTAAGAATCTGGTTCATTGGCTGTGATAATTTCGAAAAGCATTCATCTCAGAGAAAGAGTAACTTATAAAGCTCTCTTCTTCAAAATCGATACAATAATTATAAACATCAAGCAAAGCATTCAGTCTCACTCTTTGTTGTTCTCTTACAAGCCACCTCCCAAGTTAATTGTTATGTCTTTCTTAAAGTCCTGTATTATCATTATTATGAGAAGTAATTTTAGATCTGAATCTTGCTTTTCCTGTGTGATGGTGTGTCCAGGACTTGCTATGGTGGGAGAATTGGGTTCTGATGATGGCAAGTAACCTTGGTTTGTGTTGTTTATTTTCTTATGCTTCCCCCCCCCCCCCCCCCCCC
>JADRCD010183352.1:0-13701 GCA_019843815.1 Montemys delectorum
TGCTACTGCCCCCTCTCCTTCTCTTAATTAAACCTCTTTACATGGAACTGTTTGGACCCAAAGTGTGGTGCTTTCTGACGAGATCGCAGCAGCCGTTCCTAACAAAGGCATTTTCTCAATTAGTGATGGATGGGGGAGGGCCCAGGCCATTCTGGGTGAAGCCATGCCTGATGCTGGTAGTCCTAGGTCCTATAAGATAGCAGGCCGAGCAAGCCATGGGAGGCAAGTGCTCCTCCATGGCCTCTGCATCAGCTCCTGCCTCCAGGTTCCTGCTCTGCTTGAGTTCCTGCCCTGACTTCCTTCAGGATAAATAGCAATGTGGAAGCATACACAGAATAAACTCGCTTCTCCCCAACCTGCCTTTTGGTCATGGTGTTCCGTTGAAGCAACAAAAACCCTAAAACAGTATAGTTTTTCTGTTTTGACCATCCATTAACTTGCTGGCAAGGTATATTGTTTCTATTTTGGTCTCAGAAGGAACTCTTCTAGGCTTTAAAGGCCCCCAGCCCTCAGGGAGACACTGGGTTTTTGGCTTCCCAAGTCCCCCTTCTGCTTTGCAGAGTCTGTTTTCTGTGTGCCGTTTCCCTCCCCTAATAAACGCCTTCCTTTACTGATTCTTCTGCTGTGTTGGAGATGTTTCTGCTGCTACTTAATTGTGCTTCAGATTTTTTTTTTCTGCCTTTTAATTCTTTAGCTAGCAGAGAAAATGAACCTGATCAAGACCCCTAGACTCTATCAATACCATCACCAGCTGGGTAGCTTTTCACTCAATTCAGTCACTTGGAAATAAACTCAAAGGGAGACCAGGCTTTCCACAGTAGACCGTCCTTGAATTAGAACACCAAAGGGTGTCAGCCTCTCTGGGTGAGTGGAGACCATGTGCAAGGCATAGGGGCCTTGGGAATTTTATGGGCAGAAGGGAACTTTAGGAGGGAAGATTCTCTCTGCAGGTCAGTCCCCCTGCAGTCTCAGAGTGGTAAATGCATTAGAGATTGGCACTTGATCTCATCAGAAAGTTTCTGGGATCCTAAGAGCCCACAGGTGTATATCAGCCATCTCAACTTTCGGGAGTTTCTCAGCCCACCTAAGGCTTTAGGTTCTCAGCCTTTCAGAGATAGCAACAGATCCCAGCGGTCAGGGCTGAGACCAGAACACTGACCACCTCCCCCACCCCCACACACATACATAACCACTTCAGATGCCAGGGGCAGCCCCCGTCATGACCCCACCCATGCTCCTGGATGGCAGACTATACACTCAGACAGCCTCCTTCGGGTCTATTTTCTCAAGTCTCCCACAAAACTCAAGGGAACACTTTCACTGACTGGCCTATTGTAAAGATATTTTAAGAGTTATAACTATTTTACCTTTATTTACTTATTGGGGGGGCAGTGAAAGCAGGTGACAGGTTGCGTCATTGCCTCAGGTCACGAGGAACTGAATCAGGCTGTACTTGCCAATAGCCCCTAGTCATAAATAGTAGCTTCGTCCCAGGCCGTTCCTCTCCACTCAAAAAAAAAAAAAAAAAAAAAAAAAAAAAAAAAGTCTAGATATCAAAAACAACCCTCCCTGATCCCAGTCCAACCACAAAAGAGCTCTAACTTCCTGGTATCTATGCATACATTCATGCCTACACATGCACATACACATACATACATACATACTTCCCCTGCTCCTTTAAATGCACTTAGCCTTTATCCAGAGGAAAGGCTGAGGCCCTCCACCCCCATGCTCCAATAGAGTAGTATCTGCCTGTTGAGATCAAGTCTGCCTCTCTGCCTGCTTTCTGACATCTGATACTGAAACCCAGGGCCCTTTCAGGATCTCCAGGCCCAATGCCCTCCTTATCTCCTCCACAGTGTCATTCCTTTTGAAGAAGCATCCTCTAAGCTCACTATATAGGCTAAACAGCCACCAGTTTTGACACAAGACCTCTAGTCTTCGGGGACTCTGCCATCATGAGTTGTGCAAGTCTCACTGACTGAATTCCGGGTTGAGGGCTTTCTTGGTGCACTGTGTTTATTGGTGCTCTCTTGACTTCAGTCCTCTGCTCTCCTCCAAATCCTCCCCATCCATCATCCCCTGGCCTCTTCCTGACTCTCTGATCTCCAGGCTGGAAGGACTTTGCCACTTGGTCACTGCCATCCGTGTACCTAAATTCTGCAGGACAAAGTAACTGCCTGTGTCTGCCTCAGAGGAACCCTTGTCACACTTTAAGGCTCAGCTCTTCTAGAAACCACCCACATTCAACCCTGTGATTCCCCAGAATCTTAGGAGTGTGGGATCAGCCCCTCCTAATACTTGGATCATTTTCCTCTTTTCCCTAAGCCTGGGAGACACATAGACAGTAGGATTAGACATTCCACCAGTCCTGCCTGCCATTTCACATTCAAACTAAAATTTTAAAGATTTTTTTAAAAAGATTTATTTTATTTATTATATGTAAGTAGCTGTCTTCAGGCACACCAGAAGAGGGCATCAGATCTCATCATGGATGGTTGTGAGCCACCATTGGTTGCTGGGATTTGAACTCAGGGACTTCGGAAGAGCCAGCTGTCAGTGCTCTTAACCACTGAGCCAGCTCTCCAGCCCTCAAACTAAAATTTTAAAAACGGGATCTAAATTATCTGTCTCAAAATACTGTCCTTTGGTTTGTCTTTGAGGGTATTTTCAGAAGTTCTATCTTATCAAAGCCTAACCATCCATGCCCATTCAACTCTGCACTCAAATACGGCCACAGTACTCCCTCAATAGCGGCCATCACTGGCCCCAATTTGGAACTCTTGATTCTGACATTCTTGCAGACCTAGACTATGTTCTCCCACAGAGTGGCAAGGAGTCTGAGGTACCCTCTACCTACGGCTCTTTCACCCTTCATGCTCGTCCCTCTCTGCAATTCCTGTTCTGCCCACCATTTCCTCCTCTGCCACCAAAAGCCTGGACCCAAGCCTGACTCCCACCTCCAATTCCTTGGCTTTTGATTCCACTAATGAACCCCCTCCTCCTCTGCCAATAACAGCCCCCTACTGCTCAACCCTTAGCCTCCTCCCCAGAAACCCCAGAGTCTTACCCTGTCCCTCCAATTCCCACCCTGACAAGATGTTCTGGCAAATAATTTTGAGATGTTCTGCTGCATACCTACATAACCAAAATTCCTCTGGAAATCCCCCAACCCTTGAAAGCCCCCAAGTCTTGAAGTTCTTGAGCTAGATAAATCTTTCTCCTTTGTTCAATGCTGCTAAACCCCACATTATAGAGACAGCTCTGTCTGACAGAAATTAAAGCTGGCTTAATGTGATTTAAAAAAAGAAAATGGGGTCTGGTGAGATGGCTCAGCAGGTAAGAGCACCAACTGCTCTTCCAAAGGTGCTGAGTTCAAATCCCAGCAACCACATGGTGGCTCACAACCACTTGTAATGAGATCTGACACCCTCTTCTGGTTCGTCTGAAGACAGCTGCAGTGTACTTACATATAACAATAAATAAATCTTTAAAAAAAAAAAAGACTGGACTATGAGAAAATATACAAACTATACTTTAAAAAAAAAAATGGGGTTGGACTTGGGAGAGTAGACACCACACCTTGCCTGGGCACAGTAGAGCTGGCCCTGGTTACCAGGGTTGCAGATGAGCCAGACCAGATAGGGTAAGAGTGGAAGAGCTGGCCCAGCACCACCCTCTCCCTCGCCTGCTACAGCACTAGGGAGAGCACTGGGGAGAGCAGGCCCTGCACCTCACCTGGACCTCCTGGCGTAGGTTACAGTTTGGCTGGCCTCAAGGGAATGTGAGTTGGAGAGCTGGCTCTACCCCTTACCAGCTGCAGCACTGGATGAGCTAGCCAGGGCAGTGTCGAGAGCTCCCCCTGGTGGTGCGAATGTGGGAGAGCTGCCGGGCTGACCCGCTCAAATACCATACCCAGGCCCAGATCCAGGGTTTTCGGTTGGCCCACCCCAACATCTACCCCATGGGTGACCTGCTGTAGCATGTCAAAGGACCAGTCCTGTAGATCCATGACACAGAGCAACAACAGGAGATCTGATAGATCTAGTATTGATAGTGTAGGGAAGCCAGAGGCCTTGAACCAGACCAATGACTCGTTGCAGTGAACATTTGCAAGCGGAGAGGTGTGGATGAAGGGGTACACTGTGTGACACATTGTGACACACCACAGCTTCCACCACGAGATATTTTTTTTTCTTTTGTGGGGGACGGAGAGGTTGAAAGATCAAAGAGTTGGTTAGAGGGGATGGGGAGATGAGTGGGATTGGGATGCACGATACGAAATTCGCCAAGAATCAATAAGAAGGTAACAAAAAAAAGGTGGAAAAATAAAAATCTAAGGGCTGAAAAGATAGAAAAGAAGTCAGGGGTTGGTGATCTTTACTCTCATTCAGTGGGATTAACAAAATATACTCCATCCTGACCTTTACCCTCACCCGAGATGAGAAGGCAGCCAGGGACCGCACTGATAGACTAGCAATAAAATGACACCCTCCCTTCAGGCAGGAGGCAGACCCTTTGAGGGAGCCAAGCTGGGATCATCAGCCCGCTGGCACAGGGACAGAACACCTGCAGCTAATTATAACTTATTCAGCTGAAAGCATGCAATATAATGCTCACTCTAGAGCTAACTTTGCCATCCTGAAAGAGAGCACCCAGGGCTCCAGTGAAAATCCTACTCTCAGCCCACTACACCAAGCCAATAACAAAGTATACTAATGTGTAGGTCAATGCCTGCCCTGCTGCCCCACGCAGGGAACTTTGTTAATCCGTGTTCATTTCCTGGATCAATCTGCCCCAGATATTAAACACAAGCTCCAAGGATTGCAACAGGGACCCCTAACTCCTCAACATGACTCCTAGGCAAGGTTTTTAGGGTTTTTTTTTAAAAAAAGATTTATTTATTTTATGTATATGAGTACACACTGTAGCTGTACAGGTGGTTGTGAGACTTCATCTGGTTGTTGGGAATTGACTTTTAGGACCTCTGCTCACTCCAGTCAGCCCCGCTTGCTCTGGTAGACCCCGCTCGCTCTGGCCTAAAGATTTATTTATTATTTTAAATAAATACACTGTAGCAGTCTTCAGACGCACCAGAAGAGGGCGTCAGATCTCCTTACAGATGGTTGTGAGCCACCATGTGGTTGGTGGGAATTGAACTCAGGACCTCTAGAAGAGCAGTCATTGTTCTTAACCGCTGAGCCATCTCTCCAGCCCCCAGTTTTTATGGTTTTTAACAACAGAGAGGATGAGGCCAAATGGGAAAGGAAAGAGATCACAAGGAGAGGAGAGAATGAACGCCAGTTTCCAATTCCTAGCAGTGACTCTCAACAAAGTAGTCCATCTCATCACCCGCTGTCCCAAGGAAGCAGGGTCGCCCCCACCCAAGCACCCCCCCCTCCCTTGCTTTCAATGCAATCACACTGGCCACTGGGCTATGGAATGTCCTACCCCACAGCCAACTTCCAAGAGTTGTTCCAGTAATAGACAATGGGAACACTGGAGGATGGGTTGTGTGTCGGGTCACTGTGCCATTCCCATGACTTCTCTTGACATTCCTCAGCCAATGCCTTGGTCCAGTGAAAGGGCTTTAGTTCTCAGCCCTTGGATGAATGCCGCCTTGGCTCATCAAAACTCAGGGTAAGTGGTACAGTGGCTGGTAGAATTCTCTCTCTCACTCTCTCACATAGAGCTTCTTTCTCCTTACTCACCGAGTGGCACGGGCCAAAACTACTAACTTAGCAGTAATAGGAGTCTCAGGATATTCCTATAATCCACTCAGTACATATGACTTAGCCTGCCATTTTGGCGATGTAACCTTCACCCATTATTTTATTCTAAAGCTTCAATGTCCACTCCCACAATTAGGATGAGTTCTCTTATCAAAGCTCAAGGATTCTATACACATCCCTCCCCTAAGAACACCCACCATTTTCCTCCTTAACCTGGACTCAGGTGGCATCCCCACCTAAAACCACATCTCTATCCATAGCCTCTTGCCCTTGGCTCCTGTGTTTATTGAACAAAAGGTTACACATTTTAAACTATTTGCATAGTAGCTTAATCACAGGTAATGTTGAAAGCAGACTTAATAATTCCAATATGATCTTTCCACCGGCTGTTTTTAACCCATTTTAGCACTAATTTTCAACATCCGAAACATCATCAACCTTATCACAGTATTTTTCTTTGAAGCAAAAGCAGTAAGTTCAGCAAGCATCTAAGCCCCTATTGTTTTCTAAGGCTTAGCAGCCCCACCACGTGCCCCTTTCACACTTCCTCTTGCACGCTCCCAGCCTTTGTGGTCAGCCTTTGTGGTTGGAAGGTGCCAGGCACCAAGTCCTGAGAGACAAACCCATAAGAGCAATTTTCAGTCCTCGGGGGCCGAGATGCAGCATTTGCACCTGGTAGCATGACAAGCATGGAGCTGTTTCCTAGTTGTGTTCCTTTGTGCCTCAGTCTTACAATATGGGCATGTTCTCCTCCTGAGCTCCCCAGAGGGAAGGTCCTGAGATCTTACTCTTTTTCCACTGTGCCACACCATCCTGGTTCCTTCAATGCTTGTTCCTGTATATGGCAGAGGGGGATCAAGCCCGTCTAACTTCTTCCCAGGATCTGCTTCTCATGGGGCATACCAGACTTTGTCATTCATCCTGTAATTCACATACCCAGGGACTCAATCGTGGGCACTGTCCTATACTTATTAACTGAACTCTTGCCCTCAACTGCCAAGGCCCAGGCTCTGGCTCTGGGCCAGTTGTTTGTCTCAATTATGTGCTTTCCTCCTTGGGACCAGGTGTAAGGGCCTAAGAGTTTCTGGAACCATAAATCTCTAACTTCTCTATACAAACAGAGGGGCACAACAGGGATTCCTGTGTAGGAGTAGGCAGGGTTATCTCTCTGTGTGGTTCCACTGTGGTGGAGACTTTCTCCAAAGAATTATTTTGTTTCGAGAGACTGCCATTGTACACATTCACATCCTCCTCCAAAGGAGGAAAGCGTAAGGAAACTCCCATAATGCATAGTGAGAATCATCAAAGCCAAGGATGGTGGAGAATTGTGGTCTGTGACGTGGATGTCCTGGACCTGTGTCAAACAGCAGTGGTCTCCATGCGGTCCGAGACACCCACCTCACAAACCAAGTGAACTTCTTGTGTTAGTAGACCTCTTTAACTTCCTCTATATATGGATCCTCAACTTCTCCCTCACTGCACAGCCTCTTTATGAAGCCACAAAGGGACCCCTGGAGGAGCCACACTTGTGTCCCAATCCCTCCTTTGTCCCATAAACCTACTTAAGCCCAGTCTTTTACAGGCCTCTACGCTAGCTCTTCCAGACCTACACAAGCCCTTCTGTCTCTATTACATACTAACCAACGACAAGCCTTTTTTGGGGGGAGAGAAGGGGCTCGAGACAGGGTTTCTCTGTGTAGCCCTGGCTGTCCTGGAACTCATTCTGTAGACTAGGCTGGCCTCGAACTCAGAAATCCAACTGCCTCTGCCTCCCAAGTGCTAGGATTAAAGGCATGCGCCACCACTGCCTGACCCAAGGACAAACCTTTACAATACTCTGCCAAAGGCAGGGGTTGGGGGACACACATCTTTCCCCACAGTGTATGTTTCCAAACTGCTACATATGGTGACCAAAGACTAGCCACCTTGCCTCTGGAACCTTGGCTACAATTGTACTACTTGCCACCGAGGCAAAGAAAATCTGGCTTTCCAGTCCCCTCCTCGTTCTCAGAACAGACTTACTCAAAGCTCTCATCAGTCGCCATGCTTTCTAATGTGTCCCTATCTAGGGTACAGCTTCTCCCTGCTTACTTATTAGATCCTGACCTTGTACACAGACCATCCCTCATCTCCACAACACTCCTCCTGAGAATTCTATCTACATTCTCAAATCTCCTTCAATATTGCTCACATCTTTGATTAACTGCTGCAAAAGGCCCCAGACTGGTAGCTCCCTAAAACAAGCTCCTTACAGAGTAAGATATACTGTACTTCAAAGGGATCCATTTAGCCCCACAAGCTCACATACTAGAAGCCACTTAGCCACACCCACACAACTTCCCAATAGTAGAACTAATTGTTCTTACGTGGGCTCTTGGAAGTACACTCGTTTCCAACCTTACAGCCAATATATACACCGACTCCATATATATCTGTAATAGAATACATTCCTTCCAACATCTTAATCCTGAAAGAAGGCGCTTCTTAATCCAGAAGGGAACTTACCACAACTGAGATTCACCCAAGGGGTGGGACTCTGAGCACAAGGTTTCAGGCTCTGTGTGAGTCAATGAAGGATTATCTCAACTAGTTGACATAGGAAAGCCCTACTATCTAAAATTCGGGGCAGTGGTGGTGCACACCTTTAATCCCAGCACTTGGGAGGCAGAGGCAGGCAGATTTCTGAGTTCAAGGCCAGCCTGGTCTACAGAGTGAGTTCCAGGACAGCCAGGGCTACACAGAGAAACCCTGTCTGGAAAAACCAAAACAAACAAACAAAAGACTGTCTAAAACAAAGAACATGAGCTGGGCACTGGGCTTTTGTTACTCTCTTCTTCTGACTGTGGACATAATGTGACCAGATGCTTCACGCTCCGGGTGCCTTGACTTCCCCACGGTGAAGGACTGTAGCCTGGGACTCTGAACCAAGATAAGCTTTTCTTCCTTGAGTTGTTTCTGTCAGGGTATTTTATCACAGACAAAAAAAAAAAACTATGACAGGATAGTAACTTCTTTTGTTTGTTTATTTGTTTGTTTTCAAGACAAGATTTCTCTATGTAGCCTTGGCTGTCCTGGAACTCACTCTGTAGACCAAGCTGGTCTTGAACTCAGAAATCCCCCTGCCTCTGCCTCTGCCTCCCAAGTGCTGGGATTAAAGGCGTGTGCCACCACTGCCCTGCAAGGATAGTAACTTCTACTTCAAGGTATGTCTTACTCAGGGTTTCTATTACAATGAAGAGACACCATGACCACAGCAATTCTTATAAACAAAGACTGGGGCTGGCTTACAGCTCAGAGGTTTGGTCCATTATCACCATGGCAGGAAGCACGGTGGCTTGCAGGCAGGCATGGTGCTGGAGATGTTGCTGAGAGTTCTACATCTTGATCTGCGGGCAGCAGGAAGAGACTGTGCCACCAGGCCTGGCTTGAGCTTCTGAGCCTTCAAAGCCCACCCTCTAGTGACGCACTTCCTCCAACAAGGCCACACTGCTGTATAGAGCCACTGCCTATGAGCCTATGGGAGCCATTTTCCTTCAAACCACCACAAGGTAGAATTTGGAATTTTTTAAAGATTATTTTTATGTGTAGGACTATAGTGACTGTTCATATGTCTGTGTACCATGTGTGCCTGATAACCAGAAGTGAACATCAGGTCCCCTGAAACTAGAGTTACAGACAGTTGTGATTCTGGGTCCTCTGTAAGAGCAGCAAGTGCCCTTAACCACTGGGCCATCTCTCCAGCCCTTGATTTGGGGATCTTTTTTCTCTTTTCTTGAAGCAGGGTCTCCTTTTGGAGCCCAGGCCAGGCTCTAACCTGCTATCATCCCTGCTCAGTCTTTCCACTGTTACGATGACCAGGCTGAATCACCACGTCCAGTTCATGGTAGACGTTTGTTTGCTTGTTTGCTTGTTTGTTGAATCAGGGTCTCCCGTATCCCGGGATACCTAGGTAGCTGAGGTTGGCTTTTACGCTTTAACATTCCTGTCCACCCGCCTCTAAATTGCTGGTATCACAGGTATTTGCTCCCATTCCTGATTTATACAGGACTGAAGATAGAACCCAGGGTTTTGTGCCTGGGGAACAAGCCTTTAACAGCTGAGCTATAACTCCAGCCCCCAAAAGTTTTTAAATATTTTTGTCCTAGTGTGTCAGTTTTCTTTGTATCCTGTTTGTGGTATTTTGTCATATAAATTTCTAGCAGGTGTATGATTATATGCACTCCTCTGGTCTTTCAAACATTCCTTAGGAAGGCATGCCTTAACACTGAGGCTAGAGATGTTCCCTGGGCTGTGATGGTTGAGTAGTCTCAGCTTTCACATTCAGATCCCTGATCCACTGCATTTCTCTTGCATATGGTGTGACATACAGATCTCATGCTCGATGTCTTCCCCCAGAGCCCTACAGCTGCTCCTGTGCCATTCACTGAAGAATCTACATTCACTGCACACACTTGCCTCCTGGGTCTGGGTCAAACCTGGACTTAATCTGTTCTCTTTGTCCCACGAGTCTATGTTGGTGTAGAGGGCACACCGAGCTTTAGCTGACCTTCTTTTATGGCTCCCTCTTGCTTAGCCCTTGTGTCTTTAATTGTGTTCCTAAGCTTTTTCAATACAGGGCCAATCTGTGGGGCAGCCTGAGCTGCCTGGGCCTTTCCATGGTCTTGCTCCACCTCTTAGATCCCGGAGTAGATTCTGAGGCTCTCCAGGATTCACTGATTATTTCCCCAGAGGCCCAGTGTCCAGGGCAGGCTAGTCTGTGGGCAGCAAAGCTCCACTCTGATCTTCTACCAGCCCTGTGGAGAAAGGCATGGGAAGCAGGGCAGTTTTCTCCAAGCCTCCCAGACAGTGGGCCCTGTGAGGAATGGTTTCTGGCAGCTAGATCTCCAGAGTAGATTTGAGGGAGGAATGATCTGCTCTTCTCTCACTCTGGATTGACTGGAGCCTTTCCCTTCCTGGGCCCTCTTTTCCTTCATAAACCCCAGGACCTGAGGAACTCTGGCTTTTCTCCTGAGAGATCCCTTACAAACTGTGTTTGTAAACTTAGTGACATGAAAATTATCTTCATCCAAGTAACTTTTTAACCTTTTCAAAAGAGAGTTTGTAACTATTGATCTAGCCAGAGGGTCCCAAGCCCCATCCCTCACAGGCAAGAACTAAAAGTCTGTGGTCAGGGCAACCTAGACTGTGGCAGGATACATAAAACACTGAGAAAGACTTTTAAATAAAACAAACAGAAACTCAGTTTTCCTGAGTGCTAAACAAGAATCTCTCAGTAACCAGGCTTCCAGGCTGCAGTTCAAGCTTGCTGCCAAGAAACCAGCTCCAGGCCAAGCCCTGTTGGTTTCAGCTCTACCGGGCAGGAAACCATCTCCTCTGTACACATACCAATGAGTCCATCCTGCCAGGGCCCCGTGCCAGGCCTGAAAATTATGAGCCACGGCAACTACAAGTGCTAATCAGAAGCAGCAGTTTGTTTTTCTTGACCAAGTTCTGCATTGTCACATGTTTGGAATATTTCTCCATTTACAATCTATTTTGGATGTAGGCTTAAGAAATGGAGTTCAGGGGCTGATGGCACAGTGGTTAAGAGCACTGGCTGCTCTTCCAGAGGTCCTAAGTTCAATTCTCAACAACCACATGGCGGCTCACAACCATCTGTAACGAGATCCGATGCCCTCTTCTGGTGCGTCTGAGGACAGCTACAGTGTACTCACAGACATGTATGGTATAGTGGCTCAGGCTTATAATCCTAGCAGGATGATCATGAGCTGAAGGCCAGCATGGATTACATAGCAAGACTCTATCTCATATAAATAAATAAATAAAATGACATTTCCCTGGGGTTTGGCTTACTTTCGATTTTCTTGCACATAACTTCTCCCTGGGACATTTATGGATATCAGGCTGTGCCCTGCTATAAGGCACTCCATACTCAGTGGAATAGTGAATTTTACGCTGAGCTTTGCCCTGGGAGACTACATTTTACAAAGCATCATTAGGCTTCACGGTGAGTGCAGACGCAGGACAACTATATCTCATCTGTGCACATACACTCACACACTTCTCAAACCTCTCCAGTGTCAATCACGAGGCACAGACAGATTAAAACTTGTTCATACAAGTTAAAGACCTTCGCTGGGCTTTAAACCCGGAACCCCTAACCCTTACCCTGTTAATATATAGGCCGTCCCACTGGCCTGCTCTCAGGGACCCTGGCAGTTGCTTACATTGTCACTTGCTGCCGCCAGGTGTGCCAACCGCATTCTGCAGATGAAAGGGCCTGCCGGCACCTGTGCTCTCTCTCTCTCTTTCTGCTCCCCCCACCCCCACCTGCAGGGTGACTTCCCTCACCCTGTTCTCTGAAACTAGTGAAGCGACCTGAGAGATGCCCCCAGTAAACCTGCTTCTGCTTGGGTCTCCTTGTTTTAGTTCAGGAGATACCTGTGGGCTGGCCTGCTCCACCTATGGTGGGGGCTACCCCATTCCACTTGAATTGACCTATTTCATCAGAGGAGGAAAACCTATTAGTTTCGTATGACCACCCATGACCTTATCGAAGCGGATCAGGATTACACGGACACATTAAAACCCTCTCAGACTTGTTGGCTTACTACACACAGCAGACCAGCCGAGGATGGATGTAACTCCCTTCACCCAGTTCATGCAAAATAAGGGACGGGTAACCCTGTGGAAGCAGTAGCCCCACTAACCAGTCGCTCAACCATCCAATGGCTGTATGGAGGAGCAGACACACTGAAAACATCTGTCCCTGAGGCTTTAGCTCAGTACAGTCCCTGATGCTCGGTGTGTCCTTTGAACTACCGATGATGGTCTGGGTTGGTCTTGAATTTCCTGTCAGTTTACCTCAGCTCTGCCCCTGAGTGCCTACAGCAGCTCTCTGAGTTCCTTAAAACCTTGTTAAGGGGCTGGAGACATGGCTCAGCAGTTCAGAGTATGGATTGCTTTTTCAAAGGAGTCAAGTTTGATTCCCAGCAACTATTTCAGCCAGCCACAACCACCTGTAACTTCAGCTCCAGGTACATTCGACTCCTCTGGCCTCTGTAGGCACCTGTACACACACACACACACACACACACACACACACACACACACACTAAAATCATAAAAGTAAATCATTCAAAATTTAAAAAAAAACTTATCTAACCAGCCAGTGTTTTATCCCAACACTCTAGAGATCAAGGCAGAAGAATCTCTGTGAGTTCAAGGCCAACCTAGTCTATATAGTGAATTCGATGACAGCTAGAGCTACATCATGAGATTCTATCTCAAAAAAAAAAAAAAAAAAAAAAAAACCTTAAAAAAATAATAAAGGAAGGAAGAAATTCCTTAGCTAACCACCAGAGTCTTTCTTGGTGTCTGTGTCAGCTCTCTGCCTCTGCCTTCAGTAGGGTGTCTTTAAACTGTGATCTATAGTTAGTTTCATAAAGTAAAGTACATGAGCTAAGTTAATATTATGAATTAAGATTATAATAAAGGCTGGGCATGATGATACAGGCCTTTAATCCCAGCACTCAGGCAGCAGAGGCAGGGGGATCTCTGAGTTAGAGGACAGCCTACTCTACTACTGAGTTCTATGCAAGCCACAGCTACATAGTGAGACCCTGCCTAAAAATAAATAAATAAGATGCAAATAAACAAATTTTAAAAAAGCAAACAAATAAACTGGGATAAAGGAACTTGTGACCATCATGACCATACTGTCAAGAGAAATCTGAACTTCTATAAATTATAGCCAATAAAGCCAATTAGCATAGTTTGTGAACTTATTTTTATTCAATAAATTCTGACATAGAAAAACACACATATGACCACATTTCTGATATAATGTGCTTATTTTGGATCTTAGGAGAGAATTTCTATTCAAACCTGGACATATCAATTGCATGTCATACAGAGTTAATCTAATCAGTAAGACTTCATATTGGGATTCCACTCTACACCTGATACG
>JADRCD010183355.1:9852-48046 GCA_019843815.1 Montemys delectorum
TCTTTCCCAAGGAAGCTGGACCTATGAACATAGTGTAAGGAAAGGAGCATGCCTATGTCTCTCTCATAAGTGAATCTTATATTCTTGTGTGTTGTTTGCATTTGTAAAATAGAGTGAGTCACAACCTCACACCTGCCAGCTTCTAAGGGCAAATTTACAGCCAGATGGTGAGCACACAGTGGTCACAGAGGTGGAAAAGTTGTGATAACTGGGGGGCAGGTGCACACTCATTCTGCTTGTTCCTACTTGACGCCATCCATCACAATATCTTTGCTTTTTTTTTTTTTCATAAAATGTACTACATAGTGGAAGAGGGCAGGGGGGAGCTCAAGAGACCTTGTGGTTCTACCATGTCCATTCATGACAAAAGTCCTGAGTGAGAACTGAATTGACCAAAACCTTAGAGCCATGTTCCAGCCAGGCTACACTCAGCCCCACCTACTGCCCAGTTCCATTCCCCCTAGGCAGTGTACCATTCTGCCCTTTTCCACTCCCACTCCATTGACGGTAGGGGTGGGAGGTCAACCAAGATGATAGTGGCCCTCTAAAGATATCTCTGGCAGGATGGTTCTTCTACCAGAGCCCTCAGCTGGTGTTTCAAAACATCTCTTCCCCTTTAACTTCTCATACTGTCACCAAGAGAAACACGACTGGACACCAATGACATGCCTGTGAGGGTTGACTGCATGAGTGAGTGTGCGTGGGTGCCCAAGTCAAACACTATTGCTACGTGTGTCTGTCTGAAACTGGACAGAATGCTGGCTGCAGATTTGTGACCAGGACACAGGGACACAACAAGAGCTAGTCTTGCAGCATCAGCTCTAAGATGGTTCACCCCAGCAAACAGGTTTCTTGTGCTTCATAGAATACAGTTGCATAGCAATAAATTCTTCCTACATGGATCAATTAATAAGCAACATGAACAAAGCATCCCTAAAGACACTTGTATAGGAAGCTTTTTAAAACTTAACTTGAAACATGCTCCTCTCTCTCTCTCTCTCTCTCTCTCTCTCTCTCTCTCTCTCTCTCTCTCTCTCCCCCCCTCCCTCCCTCTCTCCCCCCCCCCCCCCCCCCTCCCGTGTGTGTGTGTGTGTGTGTGTGTGTGTGTGTGTGTGTGTGCGCGCGCGCGCGCGTGTGTGTGTGCGCGCGCGCGTGTGTGTGTGTGTGTGTGTGTGTGTGTGTGTGTGTGTGTGCTTTAAACAAAAGTGTCTTAGTGAATTATGGAAGGAAAAGGAAGGCAAAAACAGAGGGGTGACTATTTCAGTAGTGTCTAGAAAACAGAACAATAAGCACGGAACCCACCTCTGTCAACATGACCCTCACTGCAAAGGTGCTACCCTGGGCTATGCACAGGAGCCAAGATACTAGTGGATTTCTAAGCAAGGGAGGGTCCAGTGTGATTCAACTATCTCCTTTTCGAAAGTCCTCCTGAGCAAGGATCCGCAGCCCTGACCAGGTCTCATCCAATACCTAGACTAGTGGGACTCTGCTTTTGCTCCTTGAGCTGTAGAGTCTCTTTGTCACAAGCAGCACAATCTGGTAATGTTCACTGATAGGATAGATTCTTCTTTACTTATCTCTGTCACTTCACCTACAAGTTCAAATTTTCCCTCTTGGTGACAGTCAGTGGGCAGCTCCTTTGTAAAATGATGTTTCCATGACAGGAGTGCTTAATACCCACAAGTATTATGTTCAGAGTGAGTGGCACAAACATGAAAGTCCCATTTTGCACATATTAAAACAGAGGCCCAGAGAGATTAAATCACTTCTCTGGATCAAAACACAGCTGGTGCAGGAGACAGATCTCACAGCTTACACTGACTGCTATACCAGCTCACCAACTTCAAGTGCCATCCAGCCAGGCTCCTCCTTAGGCTCTTTCAATACCTTCCTCCCCGTGCTCTTCCAGTGAACCAACAGAAAGAGGCAGAAAGGCAGGCAGCCACAAGCCACAGGAGTGTGGCCTTAAATGCACAATATAAGGGACAGGGCTGCAACAGCAGGTATTTAGTCCACTGGCCCAGCTCCTCTGCTCTGAGAACCACAGACTTTCTTCTGACGGCTACGAAGGAGAGAAATGGGTGTCCAGTGCTAAGCACTTAAGATCCAGGTATTCTACAAAAAATCTCTGTGGTCTAAGTGTAGGCCAGGAGCTCAAGGTCTCTTGTTTCTTGATGTTCTGGTCTCAGCAGCATAAAAAGGTCTGATTCAGTTCTGCCTAACCACTCAGGTTTCTTACCTCAAGCAAAAAGAGTATGGCCTTTGATGTTTTTTTCTCTTATCCACTACAGGGTCGGACATGCTAAGGAATCAGAGAGAGGGGAAAAAACCTTTTAGAGCTATGTGTACACACTAGTCACTTTAGCCTGCTTCTAGATGCTCCAATTCCCCCACCCTACCCTGCACCTGCCCTGCTCTGTCAACTTCGCAGGCTAGCTAGAAAGAGGGAATAAAATGCACAGCAAGGGCTATCTCTTTCTCCACATCACAGCCACACTACCATAAAGTCTGGAGAGCCTCAATGTATACCAAGGCTCACTGTGGGCTCTCGTACACTATAGGGCTTTTCTGCGGATCAGCTACTTCCCATCCTAGTCTACCCAACTACCAGCTACATCTATCTCTCCTGAATATGTGCTGTGCACAGGCTACATGGAGCATCTCAACCATCCAATCCCCTTCAAAGTCAAGGGGTCTCCTTATGGACCCTGCCCCGTGTGTGTTAGGAAGGAGGCCCAGCTACCACATCGGTCAGGGAAGCAGACTCTTGGAGCCCAGGCTCCACTATTCTGTAATCCTGGAGCTCACTGGGTATGCTTAACTGCAGAGAGTCACAATGCCTCTGCCAACCCACTGAGAGAACACGAGGTTGAGGATCAGAGCTGTCACTTAGTGAGGCATCAAGCCAAGTGAGGGTTTTGTCAATATTCTAAATTAGTGCAGACTCCCTTTCAAATCAATGGCCCCTAAGTGGGCCTCATCGTGTTGTACTGTGTGTAAAGACATGTGTATGTGTAGGCATTTTGCTCTTCCTGGATTCTTAGCACGCACAGCTTCCCCTAAGACAGGCGGCTTTCTTCTGCAGCCTATTACAGTCAGCTTTGTGCACGGTAATCAAATAACCTGTCGCTTGCTCTGGTGTTGGGATCCGTTCCTCTGTTTCACCAGAGAGCTCAAAGTGCCTCTTTCTAGTGAAATTCTTGAGCCAGAGTTCCAAGGTCAGAGCTATCATTTAGATATGACATCCTCGCAGCAGCTGCTGCAATGCATGGGCCGACTACACACACTGAGACTATATAGCATGATGTAGCATGCTATACACTGTATATATGTATACACATTCATGCATACATGCATACATGCATGCATACATACAAGCACACATGCATGCATACATACATACATACATGAAATAACACAAGTAGGAAGCAGAAGGCACATGTGGTAGACAGTCTCTGGAGCCTCAATGCTGGGTTTGCTGTGTGACTACAAAGTGAGACCTCTCTAAACCTAGCTCCTTGCTTGTAAAGACAAGGAAGCAACCACACACTGCTTCAAGCATAGACCCTTTAGAACCCAGAGAATGACCCACCTCACAATAGTGGGTCCAAAGGTCTACTATCTGCTACATGTAGTCAAGGAGCCTGCTGGGTCCTGCTGGGGATCAGGTTCTGATCCTATTAGTAGTAACTGGTGTGTGGCCACCATTACAGGCAAAGTGTTCCTTAACTCAAGGGGTCAATGAGACTCCAGATGCAGGACCAAGCTTGATCAAGAAGTAAGTAGCCCATTAATAAAATGCTGTCAGTCAAGGCACATGGCAGTAGAGTGGAGAGAGGTCAAAACTAAACCTTCCGCTAGGTGGTAGTGGTGCACGCCTTTAATCACAGCACTTGGGAGGCGGAGGCAGGCAGATTTCTGAGTTCGAGGCCAGCCTGGTATACAGAGTAAATTCCAGGACAGCCAGATACACAGAGAAACCCTGTCTTGAAAAAAACCAAAAACCAAACCAAAACAAAACAAAACCCCACAAAACTAAACCTTTCCAGTGCTCGTGTCACAGTTAATTGAGGACATTGGGTGGACAGTATAACCAGAAGAATATTGTTCCCACTGCTTAAAACATTAATATCCTTATTTCAAAGATGTAGTCTTAGAAATACAGATTTATAATA
The DNA here is from genome assembly GCA_019843815.1 of Montemys delectorum. Lineage (NCBI taxonomy): Eukaryota > Metazoa > Chordata > Mammalia > Rodentia > Muridae > Montemys > Montemys delectorum. The sequence continues at coordinate 14,028 of JADRCD010183355.1, forward strand.
AGGTAGTGAGGGGGGCAAGGGCCCAAGCCACAGCCCCACTGCTCCATCCCAGCAGCAGCTTCCCTACCTCCACACCAGGTCAGGATTCTAAACTGACTCTCAGCAGATCTCTGCTTGCTATTTTTTCATTAACTGTGGGAACAAAACAAACCAAGGCCTGGTTCTTTTTATAATGTAAAACAAACACCAACTAGGAAAACACAAGATATCTCTTCCAGTGGAAATTAGTCTTCCTTTAAGGAAACTCTATAATGAAAAGTAGATTTTAGCCAGGGGTTGAAAGGTTTTCTTGCACTATTTCTACAGAAAACACTTGATAAAAAGATTTTCTGTCTTGATAGCTAATAGCTTGACATCTGACACATCTCTAAAAACAATAAATAAATAAATAAATAAATAAATCCCTCTAGCACAAGTTCTGACAATTGTTCCACCATAGATTGTTCCACCATAGAGTCTGATTCTTTCTGATGCCCGGTCATTCATAGATTTTAGGAATTAGCTCAATAATACACTGACAGTCAGCTTTCTGGAAGAATGTAGCCATGTATTACTGAGCCAAAGTTCTCCTCTACTACTGCAGATTTTTGCAGCCAGAAATTCATCAAGAAATGGCACTTTCCACCTCTGGAAGTAGATGAGCTGGAATGAGCTGAGTGTTCATGGAGATAACCAGTGTGACACTGCAAACAGAGTAGAGTTCTCTCTGAAAATACACTCTGATGGTTGAAGTGTGCCTTTTGCAAAGTCCTATGCAGAACTACAGAACATGACTGTATACATAGAACAAGCCTTTGAAGAGTTCAATGTGAGTTAAAATGGAGTGTTAGAGTGGGCCCTGACCCCACTGTGACGGTCTCCTTCTAAAGACAGGAGATGAGGTCACAGAGAAAAGAACCTGTGGAGACAGTGAAGAAATGGCTACCCACAAGCTGAAGAGAGAAGCTCAGAAGGAGCCAACCCTACCAAGCCCACTAACTTCCTGTCTCTAGAACTATGAAAAATAAATTCAGGTTTAAGTTCCAGAATGTCTAATTCTTGGTTTTAATAGTCTAAAAAAAAAATGTGTGTAGGAGACCTCAACTACTCTGCCCATGCTACAGCTGTAACAGCTCTTAGATCTGGCAGCTGACACACGTCAGCAGGTGTCTCTACTCCTAGACTCCTCCAGACTGAAACTGAAACTGAGCAGAGATGACTGCAGTGCTGGGTCCTGAGGTCTAGAAGCTGGGATATGAGCCGAGAGTATCATCTATACCATCACGAGGCATCACTTTCTCTTGGCAAGACACAAGCTGTCTTTCTTTTCCATTCCTCTGAACATTTTCTGTTAAGACTTAAGGGGTGAGTTTCTGTTTCATAGGGCCATAATTTTCAAGAGCCTGGTAGACCTGGGCAGCACAGGGCACCTCTTGCTGTATCCATCAGAGTAACACTCCAGGAAAACTGTGGCCTCACAGGACAAGAATACAAATGACAACTGCTGGAGGCATTACCATCTCTGACCTCAAACTATACTACAGAGCTACAATAATAAAAACAGCATGGTATTGGAACAAAAACAGATACATTGATCAGTGAAGTTGAGTTAAGGACCTAAAAATCCACACACCTGTGGATGCTATTTTTCTTTTTTCTTTTATTTTAAATAAAGAAGCCAGAAATACATACTGAAAAGAAAACAGCCTTTTTAACAAATAGTACTGGTCAAACTGGTAGTCTGTGAGTAGAAAAATCCAAACAGACCCATCCTTATCACAAAACTCAACTCCAAATAGATCAAAGACCTCAACATATGGCCAGACACAGTGAATATAAGAGAAGAAAAAAATGTAGAATAGTCTTGAACTCACTAGCACAGGAAAAGACTTCCTGAACAAAATTCCATTAGCATATGTACTCAGATCAACAATTAATGTATTCATGAAACTAAAAAGCTTCTGTACACCAAACGACACCACCATTTAAAGGTACAGGCTACAAATATTAACCTACTCCACCTCTTTCAGAGGACCAATATCCAAAATATATAAAGAACTAAAAAAAAAAAAAAAAAAAAAAACTGAACATCAAGAAAACAACCAAATTTAAAAATAGTGTATAGATCTAAAGAGAAATCTCAAAAGAAGAAACTCAAATGACTGAAAAACACCTAAAGAAATGGTGAACATCCTTAGTCACGAGGGAAGTAAAAGTCAAAACATCTTTGAGACTTCACCTTACACTAGACAGAATGGCCAAGATCAATAAAACAAACAGCAAGTCATGCGGGCAGCGATGTGGAGTAAGGAGAGTATTCATCCATTCCTGGTGGGAATATAAACTTGTACAGCAACTAGGGAAATCATTCTGGGGGTTTCTTAGGAAGCTGGAAATGGATTTACCTCAAAATCCAGCCATACTACTCTTGGGTATATATTCAAAAGAACTTTCATTCTATATCAAAGACACTTGCTCAACCATGTTTTTTTGGAGGGTTTTGGGAGTTTTTGTTTTGGTTTTTTGGTTTGTTTTGTTTTCTGTTTTGTTTTTGTTTTTGTTTTTGCTTTTGGTTTGGTGTGTGTGTGTGTGTGTGTGTGTGTGTGTGTGTGCGAGCGCATGTGCAAACCAGTGTCTCTGCGCCCTCTTGTGCTTTTTCTTTGGGTCTTTACTTCCCCATTTGTTTTGTGCTATCCTGACTTGTTTGTTTTGTTTTCACTTACTGTACTTTCTTATTGTTATATATATGCTTGCTTGTTTTCTACCAAGAGACAGAGAGGGTCTGGGTCTGGATGGGAGGAAAGATAGGGAGATGTAGGGGGAAGCAAAACCATAATCTGGATGTATTGTCTGAAAAGTCTACTTTCAGTATAAGGAAAAATGTCAGTGTACACTTGGGAAAGGGTGCAGCACACAGTGGGTGAAGGGAGTAGAGCTGGCACTACTAGAGGGTGAAGGTATCTTGCCACTTTATCAGAAGATGTCACAGTGTAGACTGTAAGTATCCTCTCAAGGTTACAGCAGTCTCCTGTGTGATGCCATTGGAACCTGATAGAATCTGTAAGACACTGGACCAGTTGGGAGAAGTCACAGGGGAACAATGGGACCACTGACCCCTTCTTCTCCCTCTTCTCTTTCTGGTCACAGGTGAGTGTATTTGCTCAGTCTGTGCTCCCACTGCATCTACTGAGCTAACAGGTCATGGACTGACCCTCCCAGACAATGAATCAAATAAGCCTGTTTGTCTTGTCAGTTGGTAATCTTAAGCATGTGTTTCAGTGAAAGACAAGGAGCTCAGGCTAGCCTCAAATTCACTACAGTGCAAAGGATGAGAGTGAACTCCAGATTCTCTTTCCCACGCCCTCCCTCAAAAGTGGGGACCTTTAGATTTCTGATGCCAGAACAGTCTGATTTTAACCTTAGAATCTGACCCTGCATAATCCCTTTTGCCTTTCTAAGTGAAATGACAACAGCCCACAGTACACAGGGTCTCCCAAGCCAAGGCAAAAACACGGGCTTCAGAGTCTACTCTGGAGAATTTCCTGCCTAGTGGTCAAGGCTCCTCATACTTGATAAAGGCCGGATGAGCAAACCAACCAACTATTTGATGTTTTGTCCAAAACAAACGTAGATCTGTAAGCCTTTGAAGTTGACCTAAGTTAGCCTTTCTCACCACACAATGAACAGCTTACTTTCAGCCCCTGACAGGTGCCACTGATGAAAGTCAATCATTCCAGGTAAACAAGAACTATTTGTTCTTTAAACTCAAAGACAAAGTTTAAATTTGACATTTTTGTTTAGTTGAATCTTTGGAGTGGGAGGCACACTGAATTGCTGATTGTTGATCTCAGGGCTTCATACACCCTAAGTGTCCACTAGTGAAGGAGAGAGAAAGAGAGACAGAGAGACAGAGAGAGACAGAGACAGAGATGAAGAGACAGACAGAGATGGAGAGACAGACAGAGACAACGACAAAGACAGAGAGAGAATATCTTTTAAAGGGCTCTGGGCCAATTCCAGACCTATGAACTTTTCCTTTGATGTTCCCATGTAACTGATTTTAGAGCTTAGGGGAGGACATTTCTCATCAGAATCAGTGACACCCACATTTCTTGACCTTTAGTAGGTGAGGAACAGTGGGGAGTAAGGCATTCTGACATGTACACTTTAGTACGAGTGATGAAAAATTGCTTTACTGAATCTGACAAGCTAGAGAAGTTTGGTTTTGTCCCCGTCTCAGATTAGTTAAGATTCTCAAGGGACCCATAAGTCACTCTTCAGCACCTGAGTCATTCATTAGCATAAATAAAGTGGAAGGCTCTGAATTCATCTCACTATTGAATCTCAGTTTGATCTTGTCAGATACCACGATTCTATCCACACTTGCGTAGGTGACAGCTTTTTTCTGAAGTCAATTTCATGTCTTGTAAGCTTTACATCCCATCTCACAGCTTCCACCTCCTCTACCTGTGGATGGGTGACACTCCAAGAAGCACTCTCACCACAATGACAGCTGAAACACAGCTTTCCTCTCGTAGGCCACATACAAAGTACACAAGCCATGTTGTGAAATGCAGAGGTACCCGTGTAGGCCTCAGACACAATGGCTATCTCTAAAATGCCTGAGCTAGTCCCTGCTATGGTCTGTGGGCACGGAGAGGTTTCTGACTATAGGGCGCTCTGCTCACAAAACAACTGGGAGACAAACGACAGCAAGGGCCCCTTCAACCAAAAGCAGAGTGTTCTTTAGTCCAGTCTGCAGTGGATGGACAGTCTGGGCACACTGACCTAAGGCCTGCATTCACAGCCATGTCAAGAACAAGATTGGAGGCCCTGTTCCTCAGAACATTATCTGAGACCCACTGTTTCTAGAACACAACGTTATCAGTGCAGGAAAGACTGTTTACCATTCTGTAAATTTAAAAGTAATACAAGTCAGATGTGCTGGCACACGCTTGTAATTTCAGCACTAAATGAAGCGAAGGCAGGAAGATCACAAGCCTGAAGTCAATCTGAGCTACATAACAAGATCTTGTCTCTAACACTAAAATATAAAAGTACTGCAAAATATTTGTACATACTTATATATACACATTCTTGTGTACACACACACAAGCAAAGCAAAACAAAACATATACACTCACACCCACTTATAAACAGAAACTTTGCATCAACTGAGACAGCAGATCCACTCAAGAGAAACCATCAAACACATACCTTCAGTAAATCAACTGACAAAGAAACCACTGATAGAGGGCTCTTCTCCAACAGAGGCAGCCTCTGGACTGCCCTGCCCTCCTCTTCCCACCATCATCTGAAACTCCAACCCCACCTCCACCTCTGTGTTTCATGACCCTACTTCTGTTTTCTTTCCACCTACCGCTTACCACTTTAACCTTTCACCCCATTCACTTCCTTTCATTCATGATATCAACACCAGGAGAAAAAAAAATTTCTAGTTTTGATTAATGCAGCTTGGATGCCTAGCAGATGCACGATAAACCTTTCTTGAAACGAATCAAAATTTGCAAAGTTGTATATGACTTGTGATGCTTAGAGAATACCTTATTCTGCAGAGCTGTGCCAGCAACTATTGCAGGTGAGCTAGAACTTCTTTTCTGGGCTTTGGTGAAATTGACACAGCTTCATGCTAGGCCTGCAGGCCTGGGTGAATGGTCGGTGAAACCCAGAGAAAACCTGAATGCTTCTGGCCCCTCCCTGATGGCTCAGATAGCACCTGCTTGCTCCAGCTCCACCGGACCAGCATTTTTACATGCCGTAGGCAGAGTACCTGCATTTGCCTTGTTTATTTCACACTGGTAACACAATGAGATGATCATTATTTCACAGAATTCATTCTTTGAGGATATGTAAAATTTTAAAAATAATGTTTACTGGATCTCAATGGCAAAGGCATTATCAGAGAATATAACAAATGTGATGCACAAATATGAATGTAATTTTTAGCACTGAATTCCTTTCTGAATCCTTGGATACTATCATTAAGCTCCAAATTTTAAGCCAAATATTTCTCTCTAAATCAAAAACTCCAAGTTTCCTTTGACAGAGCTTGATGATGGAGCCATCTGCCCAGTCTGGACCCTCATCCATGTATTAGGTCTGGGTGGGGCATGACCATCATCTCCTATCCATCCTACAGTCCCTCAACTAGGTTCAGTTTTACTCAATCATCTTCATTAAACAAACACATTTTCACTTCAGGGTGTGTGTGTAGGCCTGTGGGACTGCAACAGAGAGCTAGTATCTTAACATTCCTTCTAACCTTCAGATTTTGTTCAAGTTCCTCTTTCTAGAAACATCCCTTGACTGCTGAAGATGGGCACTTTCTCCAATATTAGGCTCTAACAGAAGCATCAGCTGGTGAACCTCTTTTTTACAGTCTCTCAACAGATGAACACCTCATCCAACATGAATGTGTGTGAGAGGTGCTAAATTCTACATTGTCAGTAGAGGGCGCTAGTGGGAGGTGAAGAAGTAAATGACTAAATCCAGGTGAGGAGGAGGGAAGGAGAGAGAATGACAATTGTTCAGGCCACTTCAAGTCACTTAGCCACACTTTCTCCGTTATTTATTTCAGGGCAATAAAACTTAAAAACTTCTATAGGCTAACCTCAAAGGCTAGGGCTCCTTGGCACAACTGTCTAGAAAGTATCTGCCTGTCTTGATTAGGGTCCACTGCAGCTGCCAGGGCTGTCCACCTCAGGAACACATAGAGTACAGCCTCCCCAGTGGCTCATGATCAGAGGGACCCATGGTATCCAAGCTTGGCAGCTCTCTATGGTCCTCTGTGGTAGACTTCCAGTAAGTTCCAAAAGTACAGTTCCTCATTAGCCCAGTCCAGCACCATAGGCTATGGAAGTCCCCTGAGTAGAAAGAAGGCTGTGCTTTTTATCTGAGACCAAATGCTTGCAACAACAACCACTACTCTACCCATCAGTCTTTGCTGCTTATCTCACATTACGTTTGCTTCCCATGTGCGCTGGAGTTTTGGATCCGCAGCAGAATACCTGGCCAGTGAGACAGGCATCCTGTGCTCCATTACTACCACCACAAGAACATATAAAAAATCCTTGCTAGACTGTCTCGGATGTAATCATGTATGACTTGTCTCCTGACTGGACTCTGATGACACATACATCCCCTGTGGAAATGGCAAGGATGTTGGTTATTAAAGAAATACAAACATAAAAATCCCTTCTAATATAAGTTTTCCTGCAGTCTACTCCTTCCAATTTACTATCTATCAAATGGGTAAAACATTTCTTTGATTTTTATATGAATCAAGATTTGGTACATTCTTCACCTTTCTATGAATCAAGATTTGGTACGTTCTTCATCTTTCTATGACTTAAAAACAAAACAAACAAGCAAGTAAAAACAAACACTAAAATACAGAGAACTTGCACTGTAATACGGCTGTGAGACCCTTGTCTTGTCAGTTGTCTGGGCATTTAAACCCATAGACTTATGGCTTTTTACTTACAATAAAGGAAATAAATACATACATTTCAGAATTATAGTATAGTAATTATGAAAATGAAAAAAATACATCAATATGAAAACCAAAATGTGCATACGTCTTGAAGAATTTTGCTGCTGTCCAAGAAACCGTTCGTAAAAAGTCAGAGTTATCTACATTGTTAGTTTGACCTAATTCGACTAGATTACGACTCAGCTCTGTTTGCTTCCTCAAGTGTCCCTAGAGGGTAATAGAGAACAACCTTCCATATTAGTACTTTTCCTGCTGTGACAGGCACATGGCAGACAGCAGCTTGAGGGTTTAGTTCTGGACTCCCACAGATACAGTCTACCGTGGCAGTCACGGCCATGATGACGGCAGACATGTGCAGCAGCTTAGTCACACACACGACATCCGGAGTCAGGAAGTGGACCGTGAGGGATGCCTGCACTGGCCTTGCTTCCTCCTTTCTATTTAGTCCAGAATCCCAGGCCATGGAGTGGTGTCGCCCAGTTAAGGTGGATCTCTCACTTCAATGAACACATAGTTCCTCACAGACTTCCCAAAGATTTGTTGCCATGGAGATTCTCTAGCCCATCAAATTAAAAACATCATCATCAGACCAACTTAGAATCTTAAGCATCCCACTTATACCTGATTTGTTTAAAGGAAGCAGGACGGACGGAGCTACGAAGTGTCACAGTTGCAGCTTGAGAAATAAGAGGGGCTGAGATGAGTTCAGAAGTTGAAGAATAAAAGACATGAGATGAATCAGTTCTTTGGAGTTAGCTAAGGAGTCAGTCCCTTGACCATCCCCACCACCGTGTTAAACATCGACACTAGACTCTTCGCTGTGCATATCATCATCTCAGACACTCACACCTATTCACGTAGGTCTGCCTCATCCTCTACACACTGCAGGACTTCTATGCTACACTTTGTACCCCATCGTGCCTCTTCCTACCTCCTTGTGAGACACACTGAAAACTAGAAGGGGACTTGTGTCCTTTGCAATTGTCATTGCTGCATGGTGTTATCTCCCCATGCATCATCTACTTGTCTCCTGGAGAGAAGGAAAGGGTTTCATGTTCTAGGACACAGTGGCTCAGATAGAAAAACCTAGACATAAGCTTGACTTACTGCTAAGACTTAACACACTGCCCTGCATGTGGACCACACAACTACCAAATTTAAGAAACCATAATTATCAGGCAAGGTCAGAAATTGCATGGAGGAGACCCTGACAAACGGGCTTGTTAGATTTCCTATACTTGGATGAAAGTATTCCACTTAAACAAATGAATGTATATTTTTGTCTGGTATGTGTATGTGTGTGTGTGGGGGGGGTGTGTATATATGTACATATGTAGTACTCTATATATGTTTACACATATATACTAAGTTTTTCATGGTTATTTTGTTTTTAATGAAGTCTTGTTACATAGCCCACCTGGGCTTTGAGCTATCCATCTCCTGCCTCAGTTTCCATCAGCCCTGATGATAAACATGTACCATTACAACATAGTCATTTCTAAATTTTATGTCTGTGGTTTCATAAAATATATTTGGCAGAAAATCAGAGAGGTTTTTTTTGTTGTTGCTTTTGTCAAATATAACTGAGGAAATTGTGATGGAAACAGAAAAGAGCAGGACACTAAGGCAAAGCCTTGTAATGAAGTGACATCCACGGAATCAGCTGCCTCAAACCTTCCTGCCACACATCTCAGCACTAGTCTCCCTTTGAGGCCTTCTCAGAGCGTGAAGGGGCATCTCTGCCAGTGGTGGTGAATGAAGTAAACTGCAAGACATTGCAAGAGTGGGAGGCGGGGATCCTAGACCCTCAGTAATCTTGATCAAGGAATCACTTCATCCACAATGCCTGCAGTGCCTTCCTTCAGATCCATGAACTATCAAACCAAGCCAGCTGCTAAAACCAGCCCCATGGACTCTGTTTCGAAGCCACATCTCCTGGAGAAGTGGGTAAGGTGATGCTATGTGGCAGAAGAGATCTCCAGAGACATCTCCTTTAAACGCAGGACTCACTTCCTTTGATTATTTTTCAAAGCATCCTCAGCACACGCAATGGCCAGACCTGAAGGAGTGACTCAGACAAGCAATGCGAGATAGAGTAGGGATGGTCAGGAGAAGGTTTCCTCACTTCCTTTTAGACACTTCCGATGCCTGGGGACTTGTGTCTCATTATTTCACCCAGTGTTAGCCCTGGATGTCTCTGCATAGACTTAGAAGGGGCAACCCTTTATTAAGAACACCCATGAGAAAAATCCCTTCAGGACTTTTTTTAGCTTGTTTGTGGGTAAAACCTCCCTTCCTACTCCCCACTCAACCCCACTCTTAGTTGTTGGTTAACACATCTGAGGCAGAGCTCAACTTTGGAAGCCCTGAGGCTGAACGGAACAGGTCCTTTGAGGAGATAATGTTCCCAACCTACACAGGAACAGGCCGTGACTCTGCTATGCTGCCATTTGGTGACCCAGCACAATGACTCAGTAAATGCTGACTGTTTCAGAATGTTCACTCACAATTCTTCAAAGACTAAATATCATTCTGAGAAATTCATTAAGTGTGCACTGGAAATCACAGTCAGAAAAAGCCCTATCCCCACGGCAACGGGTTAAGCATGGGCTTAGGCAGAAAGAGGGGCTATCAGACTCTAAGTTACTAGGAAAACTGGTCCAGCCCAATGATAGAGGATCTCAGGAGAGACTGAATGCCTGTGGAGCTCTGAGAATGCAGACCACTTACAAGCTCCGAGAAGCCACGGACCACTTGCCGCCGCTTCAGGTTGGTTTCTCCATCCAGGTTAGCAGTCTCGATGTGGCACAACCCATCAGGGTCACTGGATGACAGCAGCAAAATGTCCGCAGGTATGATTTCATTGCAGCAAAGACGGACAAAGTCGCCCACTCGGATTTCTTTCCAGTATCGATTCACATACTTCTTTTCTTCCCTAGTGAGAGACTTTGATTAACATGGTTGACAAGATCCAACTATGCTGAATTTGGCCGATGAGTACTTGAGAGTCATTTAAAAATTATTTCTACTTTTTTCACTATAAAAAGTTATTTTTAAAAAAAAAACAAAAACAAGATCAAAGCTATAAATGCATATCACTCTATTTGGAATGGCCAGAATAGGCAGAACTATAGGGGCAGATTGTGGAAAGCTACTGTGCCTGGAAGCTACATAGGGAGATGGAGACTGACTCCTTAGTGATCCAGGAGGGTGCTTTTGGGCAGACAAAATGTTCAGGAGCTAGACAATGATGTGGGAGCTGAACACTATGGATACCATAAGTGTCATGGGCTGCTTCACTTGAAAATAGTCAAAATGACTACTCCTAGCCCTGTGCCCCAAAGAACAGAAAGCAAGGATTCATATAGATCACCTATGTTCATTGTAGAACAACAAGAGCCACAATGTAGAATCAACTCCTCATCCACTGATAGACAGGCAGACAAATACAGTGCACATACACTGGAATATTTCCCACAAGAAAGGTAGAATGCAGGTGAACCTTGATGCTGTTGTGTCAGTGAAGTGAGGGTCCTAAAACAGGTACATGTACAGGGGAAGAAAGAGAGTTACCAAAGGCTGGAGGAGGAGAAAAACATTTCTTCATGGAGGTAGTTGCTACCTGGAGATGGTAAAGTAATGGAAATGGTGATGATGGTTGAACTGCATAGTATTATTGTTATCAAATTATACACTTAAAATAGTTATGATGGCAGATTTTGTTTTGTGCCACTTTTCTTTATTTTAAAAATGTAACTTAATTTAATGGCAATCTCTATGTTATGTTTATTTACCAGAAATAGAGAGAACATTATTTAAAAACTTTAAACTAGAATTATATTGTACCTGTTTAACAAGACGTTGGGTAGTCTTAGAGCTCTTGTAGGGCTGGGGCGTGATCTCTGAGCAATGCCACAATTAAGTATCTGGTTTGCAAAATGCACATGAGTTCAGGTCCATCCTTCCCACTGAATCAAGAAGAAACCCGTGACACTAACTACAGTCCCCAACCTCTGTAGCCTTCAGAATGTGCTCACTACATCATTCTTACGACCACTGGAAGAGCAATCTTCTAATCCAACACGAATCTTACTTTTAACAGTTTCTTTGATGTTATGCATACAATGTAAAGAGCTGGCTGTGAATATTTTCAACTGCCTTAAATTCCACACTGGATGTGAGGAAATCCCCAGAAACTTCAAGGGCTGCCTGCTACAGATGCTGCCTCTGGATTCTTCTGTGTTTCCCTTCCCTGTCTTTCTCTTCTCATCTGTCTCAGTCTGAGTCACTGTCTCTTGATACAGAGGCTGTGTTACCCAAGCTGGCCTCAAACTTCTGGACTCAAATGACCCTACCCCAGAAACTCAAGTAGTTGGAACTGAAGGTACCCACCACCATTCCTGGCTCTTCTTCCATTTTAAGCCTCTGTTTTCTTATGTTTTACCACTTCAAGATCGACCAAACCAACTGTGCATAAAGTACAGCACTGGCCATTAAAAAATAAGATTTAAATGTAACTTCTATCCTAGAATATAAACACAAAGAGTGAGACAACCACTAGAGAGCATCCTGTGGGCTGTAACAATCAAGCCCATGTAGTTGACCCTACACCCCATACAACAAAACATGCTTCCATTTGTGTCCAGTGTAATGATATATAGACTTACAATGTTTAGCCCAGGGAACTCTATGGCCCACTGATCACACTAAGATTCCCTGTGCCCTTCCTCACCCTACCCAGAAATGGGGAGCTATGAGATAGTACATAGAAGTGACACTCTATCACTCATCAAGTTATCATGTGAAGGGGCTTCAAGGACTGAAGACAAACTGGCTTTTGTGACAGAGACAGTCCTGAAATAACCCAGTAGTTCTTTATTCAGTGGAAGAATCAATCTATCAGTGTCCCACCTTTTAGTCACTTGCAATGGGGATTAAATTTCCTTGTAATTTTTTGTAGGGTCAGTCTAATTACAGCCCAGACCTACCCAATGGGAAGAGGTGGACAAAAAAAAATCTTCTCCTAAATGCAGAAGCCTTGGAACCTCCTATATGAGGACAGCTGGCCAGACTCAGAGCAGACAATACAGCTAATCCCTGCTGGCCATAGAAAGTGTTATGAGATCATGTTTGTATGGTGTTTAGCAGGTTATATGTGTGATTTTTTTTTATTTCACACCCATAAAACTAACACATGTCATCTCTAATTCCTACACCAAGGCCAGGACTCTCCAGCCTTCCCCCCACCCCAACCCCTGCCACTCTCTCTTCCTTCTACTCCATTTTCTACCTTCTTCTCTTCCTGGCTTCTTTTCCCAGGCAGCCCCATAGTGTATATATACCACGGCATAAACTTGAGATATTCCCAGCACTTAGTTTTACAACGTCCATGCTTGAGAAAGAACTACCTTATGAAAAGGAAGTGAAATGACATATAAACAAAGGGACTTGACAGTGCACAACCATGAAGCACGAGCTGGGATGTGGTCGCACATCATAAATCATAGTCACTCCAGAGGAATGACAACCAGCTGGGTACACCACTCAAGAGTCAACTAATCTAAGACTGCCAATCCAAGAAAAGTTCAGAGAGCACTTATGAGAGAGCATATGTGTGTGGTTTTTGACACATACCAGCTACCAATGGCTGAAGGGGTCACAGACCCTAGAGCAGTGGTTCTCAACCATCCTAATGCCGTAACCCTTTAATATAGTTCCTCATGCTATGGTGACGACCTCCTCACACCTCAAAGCAAAAAAATTATTTTCATTGCTGCTTCCTAACTATAACTTTGCTACTGTTATGAAGCATAAGGTAAATATGTTTTCTGGTAGTCTTAAATGATGACCCCTGTTAAAGGGTTGTTAAATTTCTCCCTCAATGGTGCTGTGACCCACAAGTTGAGAACCGCTGTCCTAGAGGATAACTTTCTGCCTCTTTTCTAAACCAATTTACTTTCTATTTTAAGTACTCGCTGTTACACCACAGGTGAGGGTAGCTCTCACCCTTCATCAAAGAAGCTTCTTTTTACAACAAATGGAGACCATTACAGAATTCATAACTCATCAGACTGCACACAATAAGTGCCTGTGGTAAGTTCAGCCCCAACTGATAAATTACAATGCAATCTTTACATATAAGGCTCAAGATATATTGGAAAGGAGGTGGAAATATTGTGAGTCAGAGGACCAAGCTACATGCAGCAAAACAGTTGTTATCTAGCAAAACATAACAAAGAAGTCGGCACCCGTTACAGCTTAACAACACGGATGCCTATACCAGACCTGTGGAATGACACCACCGGTGGATGTACTGACGAAGACGGGAGAAATCTCACAAGAGCTACAAGCCATCAGTGACAGCTGAAAGAGAAATTCAGCTTTCTCCAGTGGTGAGCTCCCTGATGGGTTATCATTCAGCGCCAAGTAATCATCCCTAAACGCATGTACATAGGAGCAACACTACATAGACTCGGTGGTTTGTTGTTTTTGTTTTGTGTGTGTGTGTGTGTGTGTGTGTTTCGAGCACGAGCACACACGTGCTATACATGTAACAATAATGAAGAAGAGATCATGAATTTCAGGAGATGAAAGGAGGAGTTGGTGGAAGAGAAGGAGGAGTGGAAATTAAATAAATGTAGTGCTCATGTATAAAATTCTAAAAAAATTAAATAAGTATAGTAATAAAAATAAGAAACAAAGAAGAAAATAGTAAAATAATGCCTTATGCTTAAAAGACCCAGGCCTAAGGCTAAAAGCACAAGCAAGCCCTTTCAAGCAAGGCAAATGTCCTGTCACCCTCCGAATGGGATAAAAATGTTGCCTGGTCAGTCAGCCTCAAATCACCTATATCCCTGTGAGACCTTTCGGCCTCTATTTGCTCAGCTAGAGAGTGAAGGTGTTGAACAGAAATGAGGGAACTACTGTTTCTGAAATTTTCTTCCGGAGAAAAGTTATTAACTTTTTAGAATCCAGCACATGTTGTCTCCTGTTGTCATCTGAACTTTATTTGTCTATCATAAATACTCCAGGACTGAAGGAATCTGGTACAAGAATTAGAATGACTCACATTTTGAACACAGGACATGGCAAAATCAAGTTGCTATGGACAAAGTACCTTCTAATAAAAGACTAAAGCTGAATAAATAAAAAAAAATAACTAGAATGACCAATTTCACTTGAAGGAAAAAACAAAACATGCTCTCTTAATTCATTATTTTGATCATTGGTTTAAGCTTTGCTAAAACTACTTTATAGAAATCATGTTTTTAAGACTATTAAAAGTAATGTAGAATTTAAAGTAATTGCTCTATCCAGCTAAAAAGCACTTTTATTTTAGGCCAGGGAATTGATATTACTCTTTTGTAGTTCTTCATAAATTCAAGATTTAAGCATTGACTAGAAACATATATATCATGATTTCCACTTAGTATATAATTCTCCTAGCTCTCTAGTATCTCCATGGTGAGAGGGGTCTCCACTGTACATTTACTTATCTCTCTAAAGTAGAGAAGATCTACTTCTAGAACGGAGCATGGAGGAAACTCTAAGAAAAAATGAGAGATGGTTGTCTCCATTGTCAATAGGACTGGGTATTGAATTACCCAGGAGACACACTTCTGGGAGTGTCAATGGAGGTGTTTCTAGAGATGTTTAACTAATGTGGGAAGACCCTTCTTGGGTGTTGCTGGCACCATTCTGTGGACTGTAGTGACAGACCAAATAAAGTGAAGAATTCAGAAAGCAGAATCAGTAACCATGTCTCTGTACTTCCTGACTATGGACTCAGTGTGATCAGCCGCCTCACGCCTCTGCAGCCACAACAGCCTATACTCTCAAATGGTGAGCCAAAATCAAGCCTTCCTTCCTTCCAGTGCTCTTAACAGCTGTGTATTACAGAAATGAGAGAAGTAACTAATACAGAAAATAAAAGTGTACTCTTCTACGTCAACGAACTGTTCTCAAGAGGATTTTCATTTAGGCTATCTGCCCTCAGAAGTAAAGGAATAAAAGCTTTGTTTTGTTTTGTTTGTTTGTTTCATTCGGTGAAGTCAGAATCTGGTGTTTCTTACAACCAGTTAATACCTTGGTGGCTTACTGTTCCATGCACATGAATAGTCGTTGTAATTGTTCGAACTGTCATTGTCCCTTTGTCCAGCATGGTCTCTGAATTTATAAGTGTAACGGTTTCATCCGTAAGAGTTTTTGTATGCTACACAGGAAAGTGTAAGGATAAAAAGCACACTCACTTTGGACTTGGTGGTCAGTCTCTCTTCATAACATTGATGCTGCTAACAGCACAAAGTATCATGGGCTTTGGCAGTGACACGCTGTCCATGCTTCTGAGAATGCCCATAAATATTACCTGGGACTACAAACACCCATGCGTGTCTCTTCCAAGATCCTTAGAAGGATGCTGGGGGAAGACAGACAGAAGTGAGCCTTGATCACAGAGTTAGGGAGTGTTGAGAGAACAGACAGCAGCATACCAGAGCAATGAAAGGCCAAAGGCAGGTTCACAGTGAGGCCTAGATTGTGGGCATCTGGGAGGCACGACAGCATCAAATGAAGTCGAATGGGTGAGGGATATGCCCACATTTGGAAGGCGAGCATAGGGTTCCATGCTGCCTACCCAAGTCCTGTGGGCACTGAAAGCAAGAGACTAGAATGCTGTGCGTTCTGCACAAAAACCCTGCCTTATCGTTCCATGCTGAAGGAATGCAGCTGCAAAGCAGTCCTGGAATGTGTGTGTGGAACTGCCACATTCTCTAGCCCTTGGAAACTGTAGCTCCCAGAAACTCACCCATGAACACAGAGGATCATCTCTGCAAACATCTGGCACGCATTCATCTCTCCAGAGACTTATTCAGCACTCAAATACATCAGATTGTTTAGTCTCTGGAAAGACACAACTGTTCCTCTGAAAACAGCCTTCTGGGCAAGGGCCATGGGTACTGTAGAGTGACGACCATTGCTGTTATTTGGGATCTACAGCTGGTCTAGATGCTTTACATTGTAGTTTCTCACAGCACTGAGACTCCATCATCTTAGTCCTGGCAGTACTTACAACCAAAAAGTTAACAAGCTCCCTCCACACCACATCAGAAGAAGTCACCATACAGTGTACTCTCCAGCCTGCGTCTTAGGAAACTCTCTTTTGGTCCTAACAATGATTCTAAAGAGACTGAGCAGTCCATTGTCACAAACCCACGTCACTCTGGGATTCAAGATGGCGAAGGGGTTTGACCTTAAAAGCACATCTGATCTGGAGGTCTAAAGAAGGGACATCTCACATAGACTTTGGAAAATGCTAAACAAGAAACTCCACCTCCCCTGTCCATGGGAAACTGTGCAGCCGGAGACTGGAGTAGTCTGAGAATGTGTGTTGTTAGGCATGCTAAGGAAACAAAGGCAGCTGAAACAAACATCCCAGGGCTTGAGGGGCACAGAACAGCAACTCTAGTTCTTTTTTATCAAAATGCCTACACATTTGTAAACAATCAGAGGGCTCTCATCCAAGGCCAAAAGACACCAAATTAGGGGCTAGAGAGATGGATCAGCAGGTAAGAGCACTGACTACTCTTCCAAAGGTCCTGAGTTCAAATCCCAGCAACCACATGGTAGCTCTCAATCATCTGTAATGAGATCTTACACCCTCTTCTAATATGTCTGAAGACAGCTACAGTGTACTCACATAAATACATGAATCTTTAAAAAAAAAGAAAAAGACACCAAATTATAGTTTGTGCCACAAATTGTCACATGTGCCCTAAATAGGCTTGAACCAACTGAGAGATAAGCCATTATTCCTGGGACCACATGTGTCCAGAACCATCTGAGCTGTGGTTATAAGGACTGTGCTGCACTGTGGCATCCCACTCTGGGCACTTCCCTCTAGAGTTCTCTCTGAGATGGAGAGCTGTTTTTTCTCCTGAATGACAGCTCTGAGCACTGCTTTCTCCTTAGACAAATCAATCCTGACTGCAGAAGAAGCCATAGACCTGAAGTTTGTGTCCCGTGAGGTACATATTCTCACATGATTCTTCTCCGAAGCCACTAACTTTAGAGTGATCAACGATTGCTAATGATGCCTCCCATCTGGCCAGTCTTTCACCTACGGTCACACAGCGAGGTGCATACACATTCTCCTCTGAGATGTAACTCATCCCCAGAACCACTCTCTAGGATCTGAATGCCTCAGCTTCCTGATCTATAAAATAGGAGGCTAAGCTAAATCAGTCTCCCAGGAGCCCCTCCACACCAGACTTCCCACAGCTCTCTACCCCTGCCCTACACACTTTTCCCTCTCCTGGCACTTGACAGCTGGACTTCACCTTGCAGGCTGCTCTGTGTGTGGCTTTTCCCCAATGATGCCTTTGAAGCAAGTGTTTTCATTTTGACTAATAAGGTTAGAAGCCCCACAAATGAGCCAGGAGTTACCTCTTACAGTTGATTTGTGGTATGGAATTAAACCAAAAGCTGGCACATTGTTTACGAGAAAGGCACTCCCCACAACTGTTCACAAGATTTCAATGAAATAAAACAGAGAGGTACAACTTCAACATAATCACTAAACTATGATTTAGAACCTACATGTTTAGGTTCTTCTCTTTAATTAATCACAATCCACGTAACAGCAGGGGTCTTTTATAGACAACATGTTGGCTTCTGGTCTCTGTCAGATTGTATTTCCTGCTAAGACATTCTGCTAAGACATAGTGGGCACATTACCACTAAAGTGGTTACATTTGTTAAACCGAAAGTAATGCAGTTTGCCAAGCACGCCTGGATGTGTCCATGCGTCCTGTTTTATAAGCAGTCGGATGTGTTTTATATACTCCAAAGTGCATCCTGGTCTGGTAAATTTAAAGGTAAAACACCTAGTAAGGTCCACAGAAGATGCATCCAAGAAAATGGAAAGCACACAGAATGGAGCCTACCACTCAAATCAGCTCCTCTGATGCCTCCCAAGCACCCTGAAGCTGACTGGCCCTTCGGATCACTGAGGTAGCATGTCATAGAACTTCTTAAGCAAACAGAACCAGTCTTTCTTCAAGAAATATAAACATTTTTTTAAAAATTTAAAAATACAGACCAACGACTGCAGAATGTAAGGAGAGGGAATAAATACATACAAAAAGCCACAGGTGGGTCATAGAGATTTACTGAGAGGAGACAGATCACCAAAAAACATTTCAGAACCTAACAATCCATTACAGAATGTGAAAAGTGCTGCAGAGATCAGTTCATCCTGAATGCTGAGTTTTCAGAGATCCACAGACTCTATAAGTACAACCACCTCATCCGCATCAGGCTTCACCTGCTGAGCCTGAAGAAGCACAAACCCACTATCTCCCAATTTGCAACTTTAATCTGCTCCCAAATAAAATCTGTCTTTGCTCTATTTCAACCTTGTCTGTGATCTTTTGGTTTACAGAGTCTCATGAAGTAAGTAGTAAAATGGCTTCCTGCTATAGGAGTAGGAAATCCTCTTGTGTGATTTGTTTTTCAGATGATGGGCAGACAGACAAGCATGTGTATACATGCGTATGTGTTTGTGTTTACGAGAAGAAAATGGAGAAACAAAAATACCAGAGATAAAGAGATGGCGTCTGAGAGAAATAGAAATTTACACTTTTAAAATTATCTAAATGTTATATACCCTCATTACTCAACAAACAAGGAAACAGAAAACTCAGAATAAAAGATAAGAGGTTTAAAGGGTTTCACAGTTTCAACATCACTGACATTCTGAGCTGGGCAGTTCTGTTTCACTTCCACTCCCAGTACTGGATATTGAGCTCAGGATTCACACATACTAAACAGGTATTCTACTACTGAGATATAGCCTCTCCTTCTATTTTTCTTTTCTTTTTTTTTTTCTTTTTTCTTTTCCTTAATTTTGTGACAGGATCTCAAAAAATTTCCCAAGCTGTCTTTGAACCAGCCATATTACTGCCTGGGCCTACCCAGTAGCTAGGAGCCAGGTAGTAGTCGACTGCAGAAAGGTGTCTTCATATCACGGGACACTGAATTCAAAAGATGCCAGCACCCTTCTCCTAACTGGAGAAGTCAGCTATAAAAATTGCCAAAAGCCTCCTGGGCATCAGAATTGGCCCTGATTGAGAGGTGTTGCATTGAAGCATCCAAGAAAAATATTCTGGAAAATCAATTATTAAGTAAACATTTACAGGAGCAACATATTTTAAAAATCATGTAGGTGCGAACTCATCACTGAAAAAAGAATGGGCAAAATCTGAAGCAGAAAACTGAGCCAAATGTGTTATGTAACACCCGGGATGGCTCTTCCTTCTACCACAGCTCAAACATCTGCTCTTTCAGCACCATGTGCTAACCGATTCAGAAGCTGACATGAAATCAGAGGCAGTGAAAGATGACGCTGGGGGTGGCTCATCTGAACTGAGCCTTCCAAAACTACTAAAAATACCATCGCCTAAACTATCAGCATGAAATGTACTTTCTGATCTCACATCTTTAAAAGTTGATCTCACAGAAGTAGAGAAGAGGAGAAAAAAAACCAAAACCCCAAAAAACAGACACCAGATGAGGAAGGGGTGGAAGCTCAGAGAGGCAGAGAAGAAAGCAGTGGACACAAGTCAGGGGGGAGGTTGGAGGAGGAATACTTTGGTAGATATGTACTTAGTTATAGTTAGACAAGAGAAATGAATTCTGTCTTGTACTGCATAGCTGCATGACTCTGGATAACAATGACATGTACTTCAAGAAAGCTAGGAGAAGGGAATGAACTTTTCACCACAAAGAAGATAAAGAGGTAAACGACGAGGTCCATATGCTCCTTCTGACTGGGCGTTCACAATATATTCATTGTCAAAATATCAGATGGTACCCCATAAACAGTTCCAACTTTGGCAGGCCAATTAAGACTAAGTGAGTAAAGATGAAGAAGAAAAACCCATTTCCTAAATTATTTTCTATTACATGTGTCTTAAACGCAATACATCAAGATGAATGGGAAAACTGAGCAGGAAGCACTCATTTACAGTCAAGCAAAAGGGAATTCTGGCATGAGGCTACTGAGTGTGAGCCCAGCTTAAGCTACCGGACAAGACCAAGCTCAAAAAAGCAAATGACAAACAAAGATAGATAAATAAATAAATAAATAAATAAATAAAATATAAAATAATTAAAATGATAGGAAACACTGGCTACTCCAAGGTGAAGTCAGAAAGCTCTGTGCAGTGTCCCAGCAGAGCTCAAGCAGACATGAAGCCCCTTGTCTTCTTTGGGAGCAGGCCAATAAGCCAAGTTTCTCAGTCCAAGAAGAGGGCAAACCAAACTAATTAAAGAGCACAATTATGCATGCCAATGTGACAATGAACACCCAAGATAAATGACTTTTTCCTAGGAAATACACCAGCCCAGGAGAGCAAAAGGATACCTGAACCAAGATTGGAATAAAAACTCTATGAGTCTTAAATCACTTTTAGATGATCATTTCTAAGGTGGTCAATCTTTTGATAGTAAGGAATTTTCCAAAAAAACACACTAGGTCCTTAGCATCCACAGGCACTTAGCCAGGACCTCACTTGGATACCCAAATACATATGAACTGCGAGTTCACCTGCACACCTTCTCCTCACTTCTATTTTGCTTCTTTCTGCTTTTGACCCCTGACCTGTGGGAGCATTTACATGTAAATTAGAAACCTTTTTAGTCTGTCCCTTTCCCAAACTACTTTCCGATTTCCCTTTCCCACTTCTCTCCCTCCCTGCCCCCCAACACTTCTCTTGCACTTTGTGCTTGTGGTGTGACTCATGGCTTTATATTTGTAGACCATTAAATACATCTGATGTCTCCAGGAGGGACTCTGGAAACATCTGATGATGGTGGTGTTTCCTAGTTTCCTTGTTTACTTTATTGTGAGGTGAGTACAGAGTATTTTCCTTAAATACATTTAAACGTTCAAACCATCTGATACTTACTTTTATGCTATAACTTGAGTGAGGGTCTATATCACTTTCCTTGTGACCAAAGATCTGAGAGGAAGCAGCTAAAGGAAGGAGTTTTTTTTTTTTTAAATCCATGGTTTCAAAAGGATACGGCCACCACCCTGGTCGAGAACAGATCTGAAGTGTGAGATGTGTGAGGTGGCAGACCACATTATGTCCACAGTTGGGGTGCAGAGGGAGGGAAAACAGAAAGTGGAGTTGAACTACAACCATCCAGGGCCTGCCCCACAGTAGCCCAGGTTCTCCAGTAAGGTTCCACCTAGTAAAGGTTCCAAAAGAGCACCATCAGTTGACAACCAGGTCTTCAAACATGCAAACCTATTGAGGACACTTCCCATTCAAACCACAACAATGCCCAGCATACTTTTCCTGGCCAGCCAGTCCTTTTAACTCTAGTTATTAGGCCATCTTTTCCCTTAGTGAATGGAAATTCCCCTCTGTTCTGTATAGAATTGTTGGGTTTGTCTATTGTATTATAATAGTCTCTCTCTCTCTCTCTCTCTCTCTCTCTCTCTCTCTCTCTCTCTCTCTTCTCTCCCCCCCCCCCCCCTCTTTTGTTTTTTTTTTTTTTTTTTTTTTCCCCATGTTAACACCATACTTGTCTGACCAAACAGGATATCTGATCAGTTCCACCATTATCCTGGGAAGAGAGAAGAACTTTCCGGCAAATGGACTGATGTATCCTCTCCCCTCCCTCTGGGTAAAAGAAGCCTCAAGGCTATGCCCTTGAGACTCAGAGCACATGATGGGTGAGCTTCTACATTGTTTGTTTTGGAATGTTTGTGAGTCACACTGATTTCAATATCTGGTGCAAAAACTGTTCCTTGTCTTTTAAACATCTTGGTAATACAAAGCTCCAGGTGGGACCAAACAGCATACATACAGGCTTGCTGCTGTCCCTCCCTGAAAGCATTCCTTGCAGCCCACCCCAAGCCACACCACTCTGGGTGCTACCTTCTCCCCACAATCAAGAATCGGACATTATAAAAGCAAACTCCTTCCCACCACAACAAAAAGCTTTCTAAAAACATCACCAGAGCAGCTTTTCCTGGTAACATATTTATTGCAAATGTCCTAAATCATGACAAGCTGGCCATCTATCATCACTCAAGGTCTATAAAGTAACACTGCCATGTCTTGATAGATGCAGACACTTGAGTAGAAGGATTGTTACATATGAATTGAAATGTGTTACTAATATGCAATTCCTTCTGATCCTACTTGTGGAGTGACAAGACATCTCTGTAAATTCCTATGTAGAGCTAAGGAAAATGATATATGGTCTTACTCTCGTTCACTCCTTAAAACATACTTTGTAGTTGATTGGGGGGAGTGGCTGAATATAGTTGGGACTGGGGATGTAATTTTCTCAGGGTACACAGCATCCTAAGTTTGATCCCTAATACTATAGGAAAACAAATGCAGTTTGAGGAGTTTGGGTTTTTTTTGTTGTTGTTGTTGTTTCAGTTTTGTTGGTTTGTTTGTTTAAGTCTTCTGAGTCCTTGTACAACTTCCAGTGACTTGGAACTGACTGGGGCAGTGAGGGGATTGTACTGGCTAGTTTTGTGTGTCAACTTGACACAGGCTGCAGTTATCACAGAAAAGGGAGCTTCAGTTGGGGAAGTGCCTCCATGAGATCCAGCTGTGGGGCACTTTCTCAATTAGTGATCAAGGGGGTAGGGCCCCTTGTGGGTGGTGCCATCCCTGGGCTGGAAGTCTTGAGATCTATAAGAGAGCAGGCTGAGTAAACCAGGAGAAGCAAGCCAGTAAGGAACATCCCTCCATGGCCTCTGCATCAGCTCCTGCTTCCTGACCTGCTTGAGTTCCAGTCCTGACTTCCTTGTGATAAACAGCCATGTGAAAGTAAGCCAAATAAACCCTTTCCTCCTCAACTTGCTTCATGGTCATGATGTTTGTGCAGGAATGGAGACCCTGACTAAGACAGGGATAGAAAAAAAACCTAGACAGAGAGAAAAATCTAGGATTGGCTTATCTGTGTTCCCTGCTGGACAAACAACAGCACCCTACAAGCTTGGTGTGTTTGTTATATAGAGTTGAACAAGGGAGCCAGGGCTATTGCACACAGCAGAACAAGAAGGTAGAGTTATTACATACAGGAGAAACAAAGAAGCCAAGTTAGTATATACAGGAGGATCAAGGAGGCTGGGTTATTACATGAAGGTAGATCACAAAGAGAGGGTTATTATATGCAGAAAAACAAGGAGGCACAGCTGGATCAAGATAAACAAGTTGTTATACACAGCTGGATCAAGAAGGTAGGTCTAGCTAGTCTCAGTAGGAGCAGTCTCCGTGGAGAAGCAGTTTGCATTCCATAAACATCCCAGAGGGAAAAGCTATGGTGGACATATTCTGCATGCACTACAATATCCACACATGGACAAAAAGGGAGAGCATTGTCATTGTCCTCTGAGTCTCGTCCCCAGAAAGAAGGTATTGCTGTGTCCTCCAAGAGTCTGAGGCTCTGAGGTCCTGGACATGGCTCTATCCATGTCAACAACACACATTGCCTGGGGACTGCACTCTCTCAGGATTCCTCCTCTCCTTCCGCAGGTCCAGCCCTGGAACTGCTACCCTTATCTCTCAGCACTGCCTTTAGTCCTTTCCGTCAGAAGCGCTTTCACCACTTCCTCTTCTAAGTGCTCACTGCTCTCCACATTTTTGTAAATGTTCTTAAGAGGCTTGACTTATCTAGGTGTGAGTTCTATTGTCTGACTCCGTACTCTCCCGAAGTGGCCAGGTGCCATACGTCAACAGTTACTGTTCTTCCTTATCAGGCTCAGACTCTGTCTGCTTTCTAACATGATGCCAGGTTCTTTCCCAAGGCAAGGTGAAGTGGTGTCCCAAGAATAAACAACTAGAGCTTCCTGTAGGTCTTTCTGGCAGACTCTGCCATGAAAGCAAGGAGAATCAGGCCAGGGTAGGTTAGGCAGGCACCCTTGCTTGTACCTTTCTGAGTGGTGGTCCCCTAATCTCTGCAGGGTCTTCTTCTCAGGACTGAAATCAGGGCTCCCCTGTGTGTATGTTTGTCCTGAGTCCCGACAATCAAGAAATGTGACTAGTGCTGCCCACAAACCTGTATGAAGTCGAAGTCTGTCCCAGAAGCTTGGACACATGGCACCCCTGGTGTGCAGCAGGAGGAGAACAGTTAGTCCAAACCACTATTTCCCCAACACCCCTATTTCCGCCAAATCAGAACTATATGTCAAAGACTTGATAACAAGAGCTCTCTCTCCTTTCCACCTTATGAGAAGACTGACAGCCAGAAAGGCAAATGAGCTTTCCTACACACAAAGAAGAGAAGCCTGCATTCATGATGGAGGTGCTTCCTAAGGCTCGCTGTAGTCCCTCACTGAGAGCACCCCTTCCAACCCACTCCAACCAATGCCATCCTAGATGCTAACTTCTCTCCACAAGGCAGAATTAGACATCATAAAAAGCAATCTCTTTCAGACAAAAAAAAAAAAAAAAGCTTTCTAAAAATGCCACCAGAGCAATATCTTCTGATAATATATTTACAGCAAATGTCCTAAATCATGGCAGGCTACACAATTATGATCACTCTGGGATCATAAATAAACACAGCATGTCTTGGTGGATGCAGACACTGGGGTAGAAGGGTTGTTACATATGAAATTTAAAAGTGCTACTAAGATGCAATTCCTTCTGGTACCACTTGTGGGGTGACAAGACACCTCTGTGATTTAAGCTTGGAGTTCACCTCCCAGCTTTCTTCAGTAAAGTAAGAGAGGTGGCAGGACATAGAGAAATTGTTCTCATCAATTATATGCACAGAATAAGCAATGGTGCTAGAATTCACAGCAAACCTTGTTTCCCTCTCTGCTGGTAACCACCCTCTGAAACTGGAGGCCATGAACAGGGAACCTCAAGATGACTACATTGTCCTCATTGTGCTCCTGTGAGCAGTGCTATCCTCCCTCCAAGGATGAAGATACTGAGAGGCAAAGGAGGTTAATACAATACCCAGCTGGGAGTCATTGGAAGCCCCCATGTAAATTAACTCCATCTTCTAATTTTAGGTTGTCTGACTGGAAAGAATGCTGAGAGATTGCATGATGCTAGGCTGCTATTCTTGCCTATAACTTTGAAAAACTACATTTCCCTTTCCTTAGAGAAAGTAAGTCCTTTAGAAGTGGCTCTAGCAGGCAAAGACAAGCCAGGTGTGATAGTACCCACCTGTAATTGCAACCCTCAAGAGACTGAGTATGAAGGATGAGTTCAAAGCCTCTGGTCACAGGTGGTACTTCATAGATCTAGCTGTGACTCTGTGTGCATCCACAGCTATGACTGGAACCCGCCGGGCTCCACAGGGGGAGGATGATGCTTTTATACTTACACAAATGCCTTGAAGATGAGTCACCAGGACAGGTGTGCTCTAACTGAACACTGTCTGTTTCCTCTGGGACTGACTGACTGGCCAGGCAGGAGGACAATTTGTGGCTGGAGAAGGCAGTGGCAGCAGAAATCTGAGTTCCTACTGAGAAATAATTCTCTCGTTTTCTATGTTTTAGATTTTTGAAATGATTAATAACTGTCAATATACATGTATGGTATGGGTACAATGTGACATTTTGATACATATGCACAGTGCAATGATCAAGATGTGGTCCTCCCTGGAATTGAACTACAGTCCTCAGCCTTGCCTGCGAGCACCTATAGCCTCTAGCCCATCTTGTCAGCACCAAGGCTAGGTATTCTCCCTCCTACCTCCAGTCCCTGGCCACCCCAACTCTGCCTGTCCCTGTGTAGGTTTTTTTTTGTTCCACATTCATACTAGGCACCTTAACCAGAACACGGAAAAGGTTTTTGAGTGTCCCCACAATTCTACAAGTGGAAGGTTTTTATCAGGTTTCATATGACATGTTGTAGTCAAAGCAAAAGTATGATGAGAACATTGTATAAAATTACCTTTATGCTATGTACACGGGGCATACAAAATAAATAAATGACAATGCCATTCCTGCTTAGACTTGTGCCCTAGCCCAAGACAATTCATTGTGTGTGTGTGTGTGTGTATGTGTGTGTGTGTGTGTGTGTGTGTATGTATGTATATATATATATATATAAAAACATCCAAGTCTGGAAAAAAATTCTGAAAAATGTTGGTACTATGAATTTCAGAGAAGGGATTTTCACTAGTTAAGATAAGCAGTGTTTGTTTATAGTTAGATTATTTCCCAAATGTCCTCTAGATTCTTCTGTATTATAGCACACCATAGTTTTGTTTTGTTTTGTTTTGTTTTTCAGAAAAAGATTCACAAAATACAAGTCTCTGTACTCCTTGTGCCACTGGCCGGGGTTTGGAGAAGCCCTTACTAGCCCTGGGGGGTGGGAGGGTGGTTTGTCGGCTCTAGACCCCCACACACCTTTCAAAGATTCTGCTCACCTCACCTCAAGTCCTTCCTTCTGTTATCTCCCACTTTGCAAGTTTGCACTGTTATTTTTTATTTTAAAGACTCTCTCACAGTGTTGAGATATCTTCAGTCTGGTCTAGCAGCTCACTCTTCAGCACTGGACAACTGGAAGTAGGACCTCAGGCTCTACCAAGGTATAGTGCCTAGGGCAGATAACCCCAAGAGAGTTCCTTCACATGAGTACCTGGCACCCATAACAAGTAGCGACTGTCTTCTTATGGGAAATGGGA
Organism: Montemys delectorum; assembly: GCA_019843815.1. Taxonomy (NCBI): domain Eukaryota; kingdom Metazoa; phylum Chordata; class Mammalia; order Rodentia; family Muridae; genus Montemys; species Montemys delectorum. The sequence goes on from JADRCD010183355.1 coordinate 41,194, forward strand.
ACCTAAGGATACCCTTTCCGAACCACACAGCATAGCCAAGCATCACTTTCACCTTGAGCATTGGTTCTATGTCTAGGTCACACTCTACAATGACATCTATCAAACCGAAAATGTGTTGCCCAGAAAGAGCACCCTCTGGTACATCAGGTTTCTCTGAGGCATGAGATGACATGTTGCTGTGGTGTACTTGGCCTTTGTGAAAATGCAGCCCCTACAAAGTCTGTTGGACCACAAACTTTGGAAGCTAGACTCTTCACAGGGCAAGGGAAGCCCCCTCACTGGCTGCCTTCCTCTTCTTGTTACTGATAACACATAATCTGTTAGCAAATCTTGTCTATGGCACGCACAATGAGTACACTTGGCCACAACAATCCTGCCTGGTGGGAAAAAAATGAACCCCAAAGCTAAGAAAATATTCTGATCTCCCTGGGGCAAAATATACATTGGAAGTACCTGGAACCAGGTGTCCCTCCTGCTTCAGGGCCTGAATCCCAGAATTGATCCCACACCCAGATCAATCCTATGTCCTCCTGAGTAGAGAGGGGCAGCACATAATCTCAGCACTCTTCTACCTCTGGTTAGAACTCTGGAGGGTCTCCCAGAACCCTTACATATAGCTGTATAGATCACCTGTTATAGAAAAAAGGCCCATATGAATAACATATCATGGAAAGACACAAATATCAAAAGGTATGAGAGAGTCAGGGTATCAGATGGCCTTCCACAGCCGGTCTGGACAGTTTACAGAATGACCAGGGCACACCAGAACAAAGGAGAGATTCAAATCACCAGCAGAAAAAGGAGACCCTTCTTCTGCCTGTGAAGTGCTAGATTGCAATCTGGCACAACAGCTTCCAGGTTCCTATGGCCAGAGAACACAGCAGTCTGCTGATACACAGCCCAGCATACAGGACATCCTGACAGCTTGCCAAATCCCCTCTCTTAGATCTGATACGTCCCCTCAGATCCACAAGCCAGAAAGAATAATCCCACCTGAAGGTCCCATTTGGACCTTCAGGTTTCCTATGCTTCACCAGAAGTCTTTCCCTCCTTTACAGACAAAGGGCTGAGCAAGTCTTAGGTAGCCAACAACTTGAGATGAACCACAAGAGTTAAAAAAAAAAATGTTGTTTAAAACATGAACTAAATAAAACTTTCAACTAAGTGACATCAACACACTCTGTAAAGAAATAAAAGAAAAAATCCTAAGAAGACATGGCCCAAGAAGAGCAGTGTGAGTGGGTGTGATCCAGATCAACTGGAAGGGTGGATTCATAAACAAACTCTAAGTTCTAGGCCATAGCTCCTCACCTTCAGGCCCTCTCCCAACACGCAAGATCAGCAACAGTTCTTCACGTTCAGAGCTAGATGCTCAGCCATGCTGCTCAGGATCCAGCCAGTTTAATGTGTTTACCTGACAAGGCACTCTATACATTTATAGAAGTTTAATGGTTTGTCTTTCGCACACTTTTGCATTGAGAAATCTTTAATTCAGAACCTTTAATCAATACATCCCCTCCAATACCTTTTAGAGTTTTTGTTTTTTGTTTTTGTCTTGTTTGATGTTTTATTTTTAAACTTGTCGGTAAGACACTGAGCTCCCTGGGTACTGGGTAGAGCAGATGAAAACACTGTCACAATCAAAAAAAAAAAAAAAAAAAAAAAAAGGGGCAAGAAAGGTGCAACAATTATATGACTGTGTAAAATTTTTTAATAGAAAAATATTTAAATGCATGCAAAAACAACACTGACAAAGAGAACACTGAAAGAACAGAACATCAGTGTAGTTTCAGTGGTGGTTCTGGGCTATTGAAGCTCTGGACACATGAGCTCTTTCTCTGTTTACTCAAACTTCCAACAACTTCACATCCAGACAACGCTCTCTCTCTCTCCCTTTAGGGCCTCAGTCTCCCTAGCTCTGTCTCTGTCTGTCTCTTTCTTTCTCTCTCTCTGTCTCATCCTCTTCCTCTCCTTCTTCCCTCTCTCTCCACTTCGCCGGTGTATCATATTAATAATGGAGTGTGCTATGATGTGATACGTGTGTGCCATGTGGAATGAAAGGATCGAGCTAACTAGCATATCTGTCACCTTAACAGCAGTAATGTATTCTTTCTGTCTAACAAGTTTATCCATCATCTCTAACTCTGTCAGCTCTCAGCTTCTGTTAACCTTTCTACAATTCCCTGCTGCTATGAACTCCACTGGTTTAGATTCCACATGTACATGAGACTACACAAGTAAGAAGTTGTATTTCTGCATCTGAGTTATTTTGCTTAGCATGTTCTCCTCTGGGTCCATCCTTCCCTGTTGCTGCAAAAAACAGGATCTTATTAAGTGAAATAATATTACATCATGGATACGCAGTACATATTCTTCACCTAATCATGTGCTGAGAACTGACTCCGCACCTCGGTTCTTGTCAGTGGTGCCCTAATAACAAGGAGCTATGGATATCTCTTCCATACACTGACTTGCATGGTTTGAATTTACAGCCCAAAGTAGGATGACTGGGTCATATAATTCTATTTTATCTTATTTGTTTTTTAAACTGAGAGGAGATGTAATATTTGTGCATCCTTAATTGGCATGTCTTCCTCTTACTTAGGCCATTTTACTTTTCGTAGAACTATCCCAATATTTGACCATATGATAGATAACCAGAGAGAGCACCATGGTAAGTCTTTGAGTAATGGCCATGGTGTTCTTTAGAACTAATTTGCATTACCACCAAGAGTGTGTGCAAATTCTATACACACACCCTGTGTGGCTGTGGGACCTACGGTCACAGAAGTTGTGCTTATAAATGAGAGCATTCCTGAAATCACTTGAATAAGGAATGGGAAATTGAGTTATTGGTGCTACCCAACTGGGCATACATAGTGACCTTGGACTTGGTTAGTCTGCTCTGGGTAAAAGGAAATGAAAGGAAACTTGTTCCAATTGAAATAACTAACCTTAAAAGAGAGAATTGTTAGGTGCCTCCAAGGAGACAGGAGTTCATGTGGAGCCTTCATAAAAGTATGCATTAATTCACACTGTGCCCTGTACGTTATGAAATTTAATGCACACCTCTAATGAGCAGGACATTTAGCCAGCAGCAACCCATGCCTCAGGTGACATGACTGCAAAGCAGGAACCAGGGTCACAGTACACAAAGGTTATTTCTCTGATTAAACCCTGACATGAAAAGTCATGAGCTGCACAGCCCACTGAGTCTTGGACTAAGCATCCTCAAGTGTGAAACAGGTATGAGGATACTACAGTGTCTGCATCACAGGTAGTATGGCTGAGTATGTATTGTGTGACATTCAGAAGTTTGTGAGTCTCCAAGACACACAAAGCCACTCTGCACAGTCTGACTCCCGTTCAACTCCCAGGAAGTAATACCAACACCTGAGCTCCTGTTTACCAAACCTACATCTACCCAGGGCGTTCCTTATCCATTCTAGTGGGGAAGAACTGCTTCTTCAGAAACACACCTTTCTGTCCTCTGCAGAAACCTGAGGTCACTGCATCTACACTGGCCTGTTCCCCCTGCACTCCACACAATAGGGAAGCAATGGTGCCATAGCTCACCAGGTAAAAGCCCCAATACTTACTTCCGAGTCCAACTTAGTTGGCTAATGAATGACACAAAAATCAGTCCAGGTTATTAAGCAGCTGGTTGCCAGCACTGGACAGACAGCTGGGCACTTCCTGTTTCTCCAAAGCCAAGGGTCTCATCAGCATTCTTTCCAACAAAGAAGACATGTGGGCCACATGACTGGGTTCAACAAGGTTCAACAGAAAACACAAAACTGCCGTTGTTCATTTGGCAGGCTTGGTAAAATTACTTTCCTGTACTAAGTTAGCAAGATGTTGCTTAATCCAGAATTACTTGGGACCTCTCCATCTGGATACTTCCCTTCTTGAAGAACAGAACAGAAACGGGAAAATGTACTGTGGAGATGGCATCGCCCATCATCAGGGCTCTTGGGGGCAACTTCACGCTACAGGGAAAAAGCCGCTGGGCTGTGCACCCTGAGCTGTTGCTTGAATCCCTGAAGGAGCTCTTCTGTATCTGCCACTGGCCTTTCCTGCTGCTATACGAGATTTTGACAAACTTGGTAGCTAATTCATTCAAATGTACTGTCTACAATTCTATAGGCAAAAATCCCAACAGATGAGCAAATTCAAGATCCCAGCAGTGATCTGGAGGCCCAGGCAAAGGTTTCTTTCTCTGTGTCTCTCTCTGTGTCTCTCTGTGTGTCTCTTCTCTCTCCCTCCCTCCCACCCTCTCTCCGCCCCTCTCTCTCCCTGTCTCTCTCCTTCCCTCCTGCCCTCTCTCCCCCCCCTCTCATCTTCAACAGGACACCTTTGTTCCTTAGTGTACACCCCATCTTCAAAACCAAGAACAGTGCCAGGTCTCTCCTTGAGCTGGCATCTCACTGCCTTTCTCTTCTGTGACCACACTGCACACTGTCCCATCCACACATCCAAAACAACCTCCCTATAGATGGTTATCACATTAATGCCATCCTTCCCTCTGTCATGTAAACCAATAGACTCACGGCTTCTTTTTTTTGTTTTTTTTTTTTTTTTTTTTTTTTTTTTGAGACAGGGTTTCTCTGTATAGCCCAGGCTGTCCTGGAACTCACTCTATAGACCAGGCTAGCCTGGAACTCACCTGCCTCTGCCTCCCAAGTGCTGAGTTTAATGGCGTATGCCACCACCACCCGGCTAGACTCACGGCTTCTAAAGATATGGATGTGCACATCCCGAAGGCCTCTATCGTGCCTAAGATTAACTGAGCAGAATATACTTAAATCTATACTGTATACTTGAGGAGACATGGCTGATACCTACTGGAGGGCACCGTGTTAATGTGGTTGTCCAGGATACAATTTTAACCCGATGTTACTCCCTATTGCATTTGCTAGTATTACAAATCTTCTAGGAATAATTTAATATACACATATGAAACTTCAGCATGTAGATGTGGGTACCTGACGTTGAAATCAGTGTCATTGAAGCAAACCCTACAAATACTGAGAAACAGCGGCCTTAAAAGAAAACGCTGACTCCAGGTTTTAAAACTGAAGGCCAAATAATTTTCTTTCTCAAAGTCATAAACAAGTGGAGATTACTGAACACTTCATAGTTTGCTCCATTCAAACAAAGACCTACCTTTACTTTAAAAAGAGAGAGAAGAGGGAACACATTCAGAGTGTTACTGCTCATATCTACAGTCACAGCACTCAGGAGCTGAGGAAGATCAGTCTGAGCTTCATTGCAAGTTCCAGACCCACCTGGACTACATAACAGAACAAAATCCAGAAAAACTTGGGAAAGCAAAAGGTAGGAGGAGAGCGGGCCTGTAATCTCTACACTCTCCCTAGATTTGGGGAGATGGGGAGTGGGAACTAGAAGCAATGATGGCAGGCGCATTTCCTATTTGTTGGAACAGTTTTCCTGATCTACTTATCTTAATTGTAACAAGAAGCCCCTGTTACATACAGCATACAGAGGACACAACCGGGCGGTGGAACATTCTTAATTTTTTAAAGGAAAAGAACACGTAGAGTTAAGTATATCATCTTACTGTCACATATTCCAAACATATCAGTGGTGTGAGGAGATACTGCCTCTGACTGAGCTTTGTCCCTGTGCACAACAGTCACAGTTCTCAATACTGCAAATGACTGTAACAAGAAGCCTTCCTTCAGATTAAAAGCGTTCTCCAGTCCTAAGGCCCAGTCTCACTGTGGCATCTGCTCACATTTGTGCGCGGCGGCAGCTTAAAACATTGCTTCAGCACAACCCACAGCTGTCCTCCAGTTGAGCTCCGTTCCCAGGTGGGAAGACGGTCCACATACGGTGACCACTACATGTTATTACATCACCGCTCTCACCCACTAGGTCACCAGCTGGAATCTCTACTCCATTTACATGGCAAGTACTGGGCTGCTTCGGGGAAAATTCGCAGAACTTTCCTGAATGTGGAAGGCTGTTCTCCTCAGAACACAAGTCACAACAGACTTTCCCAGGCTTAGAAAGGGTCCCCCCAAAAACCTGTGAGGACATGAAACTTTCCAGTGGACAGTAAAACACTAGTAGAAATTAAGAGACCATAAGGCCCCAGTTAAGCAGCCATGGGCAGGGGGCACTGGGTGGCTGCAGTGCCCTCTATGCGGTGCAGAGGCTTCCAGGCTGCATGGTGGATGGCAGGGAAAGAGAAGGAGGACAAGTCAATGGAAGGAGGAGAAGGGTTCAGAAGTTACCAAGTGGAAAAGAGCCAGAGAGATGGGCCTGGGAGAGAGCTTGTGCCTAGGAAGTGAAGCTTCAGAGAGATTTGGTGTGGGTGGCGGAATGGAAAACATGCTTTTTGTTCTTATTTTCCTCAGGAATGTACTTCCTTTTGAAAACCAAAGGAAAAACTCACATGACGTGTCAAAGATTAACTGAAATCCATGCACTTCATCAGAAAGTTGCTGTGAGCTTTTAAGAATTAACATGCAGGACATTTATACAGGAACGGCTTTTCCTTTTTTGTGTCTGTGGAATAAAACCCATTTAAAGTAATACATACATTGCATTTGTGCCTTAAATGCTTCATTTTTATTTCATTTTCGTTTTCTACTTGGGGAAACTCCAATGTCCTTCACATTCCATATGTGCAGCTTGTGCCTGTACGTAGGCTTCCCAGCAAGGAAAGCTGGCGAGGAGGGGCCTCCAGAACACATTCCTTCTGTAATCATAGGAATGACACCATGTAACTAAAGAAGGCTTCCTCCAAAGTCCCCAAATACAGGACCAATGAGTTACAGGAGAGAGAGAGAGAGAGAGAGAGAGAGAGAGAGAGAGAGAGAGAGAG
>JADRCD010183356.1:9295-29301 GCA_019843815.1 Montemys delectorum
ATATATATATATATATATATATATATATATATATATATATATATATGAAATAGTCTTGGACAGAGTGCTATCTGTTAGAGGATGTATTATATTTATCCATCTTTTCAAATCTCTTCAACTTAGCACTTACTATAACCACTGCTACTGTAAGAAATTCCAAATTGGCTTTTCTTAAGCTTCCCCATGTAATTCCTACAGACCTGGCTCTAGGCACAGACCTTTGCTTCTCTAATCTCTACCTGCTGAGAATATGCAACAGCTCAGTGAACTCTGTGCTCTCATAGGCACAACACATACAAGTGAAGGAGTGATGTCTACACTTCCAGCTTGACTGGCAACTCTTGGCAGCTGACATATGACCCAGTTTCCCTGTGTGTCCTTGGGGTAAGTAGTTCTGGGGCACCTCAAGGAAGCCAGCAGGAATGGGGTTGTAAATTCAAGAACATGTCCTCGTATTTATTGCCATCCATTCCATGTATCACTCTTGACTTCTGTTCCTGCTTCTTGGTCCCTGTTCAAAGGAAGGTCCCAGGTTTTTAGGCCTTGTGAGGCTGTAAGGCTAAATTCACTAGCACAGACGATGCCCTCAGAAAAAGGGAATGGAGGTGCTGAACTGAAGTGCTAGCCACACAGTAGTGATCCTGCACCACTGAGTGGTTGGTGGTGATCATCTCTGGCAGGAAGTGGCAGCAAAATCAGTGACTCCTACACCTGGGCATCATTAGAATGAACCTCAAGGAGAAAGTGAAGTCAGAGAAAATGGCAGCTGTGGCACCAACAAAAACAACAGCTCATCTTTGTTCATTTCTTGGCTCTATGACTATTCTGACATTCCTATTGTCCATTATTGTGCTTAGTCTGGGATGAGGCTCTTTAGTCTTTTTAAAGTACTGCCTGATGAGACCTCTCTTCCTTCTAAATAGGTTCCTAAAAGAAGACACATTCTTCCCTAGATAGTTTTAGATACAGTCCCTAAAAATTCAATATTCATTTTCTCTTTCAGTCAGTTTGAAATATTTTCCAATTTTCTTTTGATTTCTTCATTAACCTCTGGGTTATGCAAACATGTCTCTTATTTAATTTCTGAATCACCTGTGGTTTTCCTTGCCCTGTGTGTTATTAGCTTTTGTGCTATTAAGTTTTCTTGTTGTTGTGACACAGTAGATATCTGACAGAAGCAACTTGTCGGGAGAGATATTGGCTTGCATTCATGGCCTTACATGGCTTGGCCCATTGTGATGAGGACAGTGTGATATAGTTCAGGGAAGTGAGAATATACAACCAGGGCTCTCACATTATAGCCAATCAGGAAGCTCCGCGTGGAAGTGTTGAAGGCCTACATGGCGATCCACTGCCTGCTGGGAACCATGTCTCAAAAGTTCTACCACACCCAATAACAGCATCACTGGCTGAGGTTCAAGTTCTCAAATTCATAAGCCTGTGGGAGAGATGTCAGAACCAAACTGTAACATCATTTCAAATTCCTAATGTGGATCACTTTAATAACTTGTCAATATTTTGATTTGGGAGGCTGAAGGGTATTGAATGTAGGCCCTCGTGAACACTAAGGATGTGTTTTACCACCAAGTTCCAGTCCTTACCTATGTATTGGCCTAACTTAATTTCACTGTGGTCAAAACATGTATTGTTTAATTGCAATTATTTAAAGAGCTTTGAGACTTCTTATATGGTCACTATCGAGTCCACCTGAGTGGACATACTAAGGACTGAAATAAAACTCATTTTTTTTCACTTTTTCTCTGTGAAATTATCTATTCATTCACCTACTGAGCCAGGATGATCTAAGGTGGCTTGACTGTTTAATTATTGTTCTATCTGTTTGTTGGTTATTTTGGTCAGAGAGCGATATTACAATCTGTACCTATGATAGGAAATTGTGTATTCCTTCCTTGGCTTTTGTCAAGTTTCATACATGTTTGTTTAGGGTTGCTCTATTTCCCAGAATCAAGCCTTTCATCACTTATAATATTCTTCTTTGTCACATTGATTCCACTGTCTTGGTGGCTATTCTTCTGTATAGCAATAGGCCCCATTTCAGCCTTCTGTTTGGTGTTCGCCCACAGTATCTTTTCCTATTCATTTAATGTGTGACTTCCATCACCCATGCATCTGTCTCACATTGTTGCCCTCTATCAGGATAGAAATCTTGGTTCCAAAATAGGAGAAATGTGCCCACCAGGAGACACAGCAGTTTACTGTAGGTTTTATAGCAATGATTTCTGTCTAATCTGTTTGGACAAGGAAAGGAATTGCTTTATTGTTGACTTTTTATAATACTATGACAAGCTAATATTTCTCTTGTACCCTGAAGAGAGTTAAAGAGTAACTGTGACCCACAGGATTCAGTGAGGTCTTTTGATATTTTGTGCCTCATAACAACACTGAAAGGACAGTGGCAGCAACTGTGGTTTAATAAGGGCAACAGATAATACTCTTAGGTTGTTGAGTAGTGAGAGTCTGGGTTTACCTGTAAGTTGAACTTCACAGACCAACCTAAATGCTGATGGAAGGTGAAGGACTTAAATGAGAGTAGTGGAAACTCTAGATGACAAGTCCTAATCAAGTCCAGAAAGCCATCTTAAAACAGCTCTGCAGCTTATTCACCAACCCTTTAAAACATACCCTTGCAAGAGATGGAGTTAGCCCTCATTTTGAAGGGCATGTAGTGGTGAATGGATTAGGTCCAATAGATGGCCAGGCATACTGCCATAATGAGATGGGAAGACAGTCTCCGGTGTGTCTGCCCCTGTCACTCTCTATCCTTCTTCCTGGATCTTGAGGGTCCTCTCCCAATAAGCTTCCTACATGCAAGTCTTTAACTCAGAAATTCTTGTTTTGGTTGAGGGACAGCATGTTGGAAGATGGTTAGACCGTATTAGGCTACTGGCTCATAAACATAATTTTCTTTACCTTTTATAATAAATTGGATGCTAGTGTGATACTTAGAGAAAAGCAATTATAATTTAGTATGTTCTCTCTCAAATTCTTTCCTTAATTGAATAATAAAGCTTTATTTAATGAAGACCCCTTTCCCTTCATTGTTCTCAGGAGTGCCTGAATATCCATGCTTGAAATTCTCTATCCCTTCATTATGAATGCATAATGAGTGACCAGCAAATTCTAAACCGTTCTGTGGATATGAGGACACAAGTGTTGGTATGAATAAAACAACCACAGCTTTCTCAGTGTTTATATTCTATCAGACAGAAACAGTCAACAGGAAACCAGAAATATGCATTTCATATGGTGGTAAGGGCCTGGTAAATGTGCCAAATGGTTTACCCAATATCCACTCCAAATAGTTTCTACTGCGTCTAGAAACACTGCAGACACTCAGAAAACCATAACCACGTGTCAGGCTCACTTGTGAAAATGTTGATCTTGTAATTTGGGATTCATGAACAATGAAATCAGAACAAAGCAACTGGGAGAAGGGCGGAATACTGGGCATCCATCCCTTTGGTACAAATCACAGAACAACAGTGAGTTTTTCCAGCTGGTAGCTGTAGTGCGGCCTGTGTTTATCAAGAAGCATTCAGTCCTTATCTCCTTTGGGGATGAGGAGCAGGTCCTTCAGTTACTATTATTGTTCTCAGTGTGTGTATGCTATTGTGAAAGCTACTATAATTCACTATTGTGTCTGTCTTAGAGTTTCTATTCCTGCAGTGAAATGCCCTAACCAAAAAGCAAGTTGGGGAGAAAGGGGTTTATTTGGCTTATACTTCTACCCTGTAGTCTACCATTGAAGGAAGTCAGGGCAGGAACTCAAAACAGGGCAGGAACCTGGAGGCAGGAACTGATGCAGACAATAGGAAGAATGATGCTTACTGGTTTACTTACCATGGCTTGCTCATCCTGTTCTCTTACAGCATGAAGGACCACTAGTCCAAATGTGACACTACCAACAATGGGCTCGATTCTTCCCCCTCAACAGTCAGTTAAGAAAGTGCCCTACAGCCAGATCGTATGGAGGTGTTTTCTCTATTGAAGCTCCCTCCTTTCAAATAACTCTAGCTTGTGTCAAGTTGACATAAATCTTGCCAGCACAATGTCTTCATTTGGATTTATGTCATTATGGATTTAACAATGTTGAAATCACTCTCCATTTACTAGGTTCTAGTTAAAGAACTGACTTTTAGAAAGATGGTTGGGATTCAGAATGAAGGATACCCAGCCACCTGCCTTACATTTTGAAAACTAACTCATAATTCAAGATTATGTACTTGATAAAGAGGATCCAGAGATCTGCCCCAAGGCAGCTTCCAGGGGTGAACTATTGCTTTGCTTTTGAAGCTCTGGGAATTTATTGCCCTTCCCCTGAAGCAACTTTTTCTATGGTTATCTTATTTGACAACAAAAGGGAGTCTGACAAATGATTGGTACACTGAAGCACCACACATTCATTTACATATGCCAGGGCTAGTCCTGAGTACCAATTATCCAAATGCCGTTCTTAGAAAGGCCTGAAGAAAACCAGGTCATTCCTTTTACTCAAACTTACTGTGTGTCCTGGCTGTCAGTGTTCCTAGGACAATTGTTATGACTCAAAACTTGGAATGTTCAGGTTAGAAAACTCTTTCTCTATCTCCTGTGCTGCTAGTACTAGCAGGGCCCTTCCAAATGGGTTTTGGTTTATGAGCTTTCCATAGCCTGGTGATCTGAGAAGTCAGAACTATTCCTACAGCTCCTGTCAAAGGCAATAGAGGTTTCTACCCACTAGCTGTATGAATTTAATTTGCACCCATGACCTATCAGTCTCTAGAGATCACCTAATGCCATGTCATTTGTGCCAGGAAGCCACAAATGACCCTTCCTCAGGCAGCTACTGCATCAAATCTGTCTACTTCCAATGGACTTTGGATATGAGTCCTGATCTCACTATGGTCATTTTGTCTAGAATGATCATATATTATTTAAAATAAAGAGACATTTGTTAAAAAAAATACTTTCCTTTCATTGACAAAACCTCAGTGAGTTAAAATCTTTCAACAGAGTGTTTTTTTTTCTTTTTTCTTTTTTGCTTTTTGGTAAAGAGATAAATTATGTGATAAAAACAGAAAATATAGGACCCAGTGTTCTTAATATGTTTTGGGTGGTGACATCTGTGATAAAAATTGACAGCGATCATTAGACCTAGCCCTGTGGATTATGGCAATTAATTACTTAACACCATAGGCATAATTATAACCCCCACTTAGATAAAGATTTGAGTGTAGTGGTACACACCTTTAATTTTAGCACTCAAGAAGCAGAGAAGCAGGAAGATCTCTTTGAGTGTGAGGTCAGCCTGCTCTACAGAGTGAAATTTAGGATATCTAGGAATAGTTAGAAAGACCCTCTTTCAAAAACAAGAAGAAAAAAAAAGAAAAGAAGAAAGGAAGGAAGGAAAGAAAGAAGGAAGGAAGAAAGGAAGGAAAAAACCATGACTAGTCAAATGACAAATAATACACCTAAAATTTTATAGCTACTGTTAATGTTAAAGACAGATGCTCTTAAGATTTTTCTGGTTTTGTTTCTTTCTTTAGCATTTGGTTTGCAGTTTTTATAGGAATTAAATTTAATGAACTAGCTAAATAAAAAAGCCTAGTTGGGCTACTCTGGGTAAGTAAGTGAGACCAGTAGGTTTCCAAATAAAACCTAAAAAGAGGCTAGGGATACCTTTGTGCTTCTCTGCACCGGGTCCTAGATGCAATCCTTATCACACACATTTTTTTAAACGACAAAAATACTTCTGGAATCACACATTGAAAGACTCCATTGTTAATGGTCTATTGATAACATTGAAGTTCACAAATTGGAAACTGGTGATTTTAAAGATTGAAGAGAGGACATAGTGCTGCCACCTCTCTTCCGACCTTCATCAGACCTGCTGAGCCTGAACCATACAGGTAAGCTTCCTTTCCCCGACTCACCTTCCCTGCTTGCTGAGACCTCTCGAGCAAGCAAGCAGAGCTGCCCTGGGAAGCTTGCTTTCACAGGAGACCTCCACTACCCGGCCACCTCTCCTCTTACCTTCCTCAGACCTGCTAATCCTGAACTATACAGACCTGCAGATCCTGCAGACTTGCAGATCCAGCACTAGACAATACAAGGATACCCATCAGAGGCCTACCGTACCAGTACTATGAAGGTTAACCCCCTCCCAACACCTACTACAAAAGAAACATCCAGTGATCAAAGCAATCCAGATGGCTAAAGATCCTCAAAAGAACACAATCAACAAAAGCCAGGGCAGCATGACAGCTTCAGCGCAGCTGCTCTTCTACAGCAAGCCCTGGATATTCTAACATAATGGAAGCAGAAGAAAACAAGCTTAAATCCAATCTTATAAAGGTGATAGAGGGCTTTAAAGAGGAAATGAATAAATCCCTTAAAGAAATACAGGAAATACAATTAAACAGGTGAAGGAAATAAAATCTGTCCAAGACCTAAAAGTGAAAGTAGAAGCAATAAAGAAAACACAAACCGAGGGAGTCCTGGAGATAAAAAACATAGGGAAGAGAACAGGAAAAACAGATGTATACATTACCAACAGAATACAGGAGATGGAAGAGAAAATCACAGGTATAGAAGCTATAAAGAAGAAATAGATAAATCAATCAAAGAAAATGTTAAATCTAAAAATTCCTGATATAAAACAGCCAGGAAATCTGGGATATCGTGAAAAGACCTAATCTAAGAATAATAGAAGTAGCCAGGCAGTGGTGGCACACGTCTTTAATCCCAGCACTTGGGAGGCAGAGGCATGCAGATTTCTTAGTTCGAGGCCAGCCTGGTCTACAGAGTGAGTTCTGGTACAACTAGGGCTACACAGAGAAACCTGTCTTAAAAACAACAACAACAACAAAATACAAGACAAAACAAAACAAAAAGAATAATAGGACTAGAAGAAGGGGAAGAGTCTTAGTTCCAAAGCCCAGAAAATATTTTCAACAAAACCGTAGAAGAAACCTTTCCCAAGCTAAAGAAAGAGATACCTATAAACATACAAGAAGCTTACAGAATACCAATTAAACTGGATCAGAAAAGAAAATCTTGCCAACGCAAAATAATCAAAACACAAAATCTATAGAACAAAGAAAGAATATTAATTAAGGGGAAAAGGGCAGGTAACACTGAAAGGCAGACCTATCAGAATTACATCAACTTCTCAACAGAGAGCCTAAAAGGTAGAAGGGCCTGAATAGATATCTTGCATTCTCTAGAAATCTACAGATGCCAGACTAGACAAGTATACCCAGCAAACTCTCTCGATCACCATAGATGGAGAAAACAAGATATTTCAAGACAAATTCAAATTCAAATAGCACCTATTCACAAAACCAGCCCTACAGAAAATACTAGAAAGAAAGCTCCAACCCAAAGAGGATCACTACATTCAAGAAAACATGGGAAATAAGTAATTCCATAACAGCAAAAACAAGGGAAGCACACACATACATCACCATCACCACCACCACTACCAACAACAACGACAACAACATCAAAATTACAGGAAATAACAATCCCTGGTCATGAATATCTCTCAACATCACTGGACTCAATTGCTCAATAAAAAGACACAGGTTAATAGAATGGATGCAAAAACAGGATCTATAATTCTACTGCATACAAGAAACATACCTTAGCAATAAAGATAGAATTACCTCAGAGTAAAGGGCTAAAAGAAGTTTTCCAAGCAAATGGACCCAAGAAGCAAACTAGAGTAGCCATTCTAATACCCAGCAAAATAGATTTTCAACCAAAATTAATCAAAAAAGACAGGGAAAGACATCTTATACTCAAAAGAAAATTCTATCAATACGATATCTCAATTCTAAACATCTATGCCCTGAACTCAAGGGCACCAACATTTGTAAAAGAAACATTGTTAAAGCATGAATCACACATCAAACACCACACATTAGTAGTGGGAAACTACAACACCCCATTCAATCAATTGACAGGTCATTCAGACAAAAAATAAACAGAAAAATAACAAAGCTAACAGAAATTATGAATGAAATAGACCTAACAGAAACTAGTAAAATATTTCACCCAATTACAAAAGAATATACCTTCTTCTCAGCATCCCAAGGATCCTTCTCCAAAATTAACCATATAATTGGTCTCAAAGCCAGCCTTAACAGATACAGCATAATTGTAATGATGTCTTGTATCTTATCATCCATCACAGAATAAATCTGAGCTTCAACAACAGCAGAAAGACCAGAAAGGCTACACACTCATGGAAATTGAACAACTCTCTACCATCTCTGGTTCAGGGAAGAAATAGGAAAAGAAATTAAAGACTTTCTGGAATTCAATGAAAATGAAAGCACAATATACCCAAATTATGAGACACAATGAAAGCACTGCTAAGAGGAAACTTCATAGCACTAAGTGTCTCCATGAAGAAATTAGAAAGTTCTCATACCAACAATTTAAAATACACCTGAAAGCTCTAGAAAGAAAGAAGCAAGCCCACAAAGAGGAGTAGAAGGCAGGAAATAATCAAAATCAGGGCTAATATGAATCAGTTAGAAACAAAGGAAACAATACAAAGAATCAATGAAACCAAGAGCTAGTTCTTTGATGAAAACAACAAGATAGACAAACCCTTAGCCCAACTAACAAAAAACAGAGAGACAGTATTCAAATAAACAAAATCAGATGACAAGGAAAACATTACAACAGACACTGAAGAAAATCAAAGAATCATTAGGTCTTACTTCAAAAGACTGTACTCCACAAAATTAGAAAACATTAACAAAGAGGATGATATCTAGATAGATAGTACTTACCAAAGTTAAATCAAGATCAGGTAAACTGTTTAGACAATCCTACAATCACTAAAGAAATAGAGTCATTAAAAATCTCCCAAACAAAAGTTCAGAGTCAGATGGTTTTAGTACATAATTCTACCAGACTTTCAAAGAAGAGCTAATACCAATATTCCTCAAACTATTCCTCACAATAGAAACAAAAACAATACAGCTAATCTCATTCTATGAGGCCTCAGTTACCCTGATATCTAAACCACATAAAGGCTCAACAGAGAAAGAAAAATTCAGACTATTTTTTCTTATTTTATTATTGATGCAAAAATGTTCAAATACTCTAAAATTGAATCCAGGAACACATCAAAAACATCATCCATCATGATCAAGTAGGCTTCATCTCAGAGATGCAAGGATGGTTCAATATAGGAAAGTCCATCAACGTAATCCACCATATAAACAAACTGAAAGAAAAAAAGTAATTAGGTTTTCATTAGATGCTGAAAAAGCCTCTGACAAAATCTAACACCACTTCATGTTAAAAGTGTTAGAGAGATCAGGGATACAAAGTACATATCTAAACATAATCAAAGCAATATACAGCAAGGCAATAGCCAATATCAAGCTAAATGGAGAGAAACTTAAAACAATTTCACTAAAATCAGGGAAAGACAAGGCTGCTCACTCTCCCCCTGTCTATTCAATGTAGTACTTGAAGTTCTAGTAAGAGCAATAAGACAATTAGGGGAGATCAAGTGGATACAAATTGGAAGGAAGAAGTCAAAGTTTGGCTATTTGTGGATGATATGATAGTATATATAAGTGACCCCCAAAATTCTACCAGAGAACTCCTACAGCTGATAAACAGCTTCAGCAAAGTGGCTAGGTACATAATTAACTCAAAGAAATCAATAACCTTCCTTTTTACAAATGATAAATGAGCAGAGAAAGAAATTAGGAAAACAACACCCTTTACAATAGCCACAAATAACATACAATATCTCGGTGTAACTCTAATCAAGCAAGGGAAAGATCTGCGTGACAAGAATGTCAAGTCCCTGAAGAAAGAAATTGAAAATATCAGAAAATGGAAAGATCTCCCATACTAATGGATTAGTAGGATTATCACAGTGAAAATGACTATCTTACCAAAAGCAATCTACAGATTAAATGTAATCACCATTAAAATTCCAACAAAATCTTTTATAATCATTGAAAGGGCAATTCTCAGCTTCTCATGGGAAAATAAACTGAGGATAGCCAAAACAATCCTGAACAATAAAAGAACTTCTGCAGGAATCACCATCTAGACCTCAAGCTAGATGATATAGAGCAATAACAATAAATTATTATTATTATCATTATTGTATTAATTATTATATTGTATAATTGTATTAACACAGAGCAATAGTAATAAAAATTGCATGGTATTGGTACAGAAATAGACATGTTGATCAATGGAATTGAATCAAAGATCCAGGTATAAACCCACACACAACTAAGGACATTTAAGTTTCGATAAAGAAGCCAAAACAATACAATGGAAAAAAGAAAGTATTCTACAAACGATGCTGGTCTAACTGGATGTCTGCATGTAAAAGAATGAAAATAGATTCATATTGTCCTTCATAAAACTCAAGTCCAAGTGGATCAAGGAGCTCAGCATAAAACTAGATACACTAAACCTCGTAAAAGACAAAGTGGGAAGTACCCTTGAGTGCATTGGTACAGGAGACCATTTTCTGAATAGAACACCAATGGCTCAGGCTCTAAGACCAACAACTGAGATACGGGAACTCATAAAACAGTAAAGCCTATATATATAAGGCAAAATGACAGTGTCAATAAGACAAAATGACATCTTACAGGTTGGGAAAGGATCTTCCCAACCCGAATCCAACAGAGGGCTGATATCCAAAATATATAAAGAACTCAAGAAGTTAAACTAAGATGTCAGAGATGTTTTGGTTTAGTATTTTTATGCTAAAAATATACCTTGTGAAAAGATTACTGCAGTCAAATTGACCAAATAATAATATACCTTGTGAAATGATTACTGCTGTCAAATGAACCAAAACATCTCTGACATCTTAGTTATCTTGTGAGTGTAAAGTGAAGAAGAGGGAGACACTTAAGATCTTTTTGGTAATTTAACATTTTTAGCAAAGCAACATATTTCGCGTATTACAGTCGTTAATACATTAGATATTCACTTGCTTCCAGGACTTTGTGTCTTATAAATGACCAATCACACTCTTTGACTTACATCAGATCATTTCCTGAACTCCCAACTCCTGATCAATATCTCTTCTTAACTTTGTTGTTTGTTTGTTTGTTTATTTATTTATTTTTATAGATAGATTATCTTGGTATGCTTCTTGAACTAACTGGGAATCCTAGTTTTATCCATTGTTTCTTTTTTTATTTTTAAAGCACCTTGGCTAGTTGAAGTTTGCATGGAGTTCTTCCCATGTGTACAGCCTTCTGATACTATCTTAGTAGCAAACATAAATGTTTGAAAGCCACAGAGTATGTTGAAGAGTTATAGATGAAAATACATGTTTCAATTGAATATAGTTTGAGTGCTAGTGGCATTTAAAATAAATTCAAAACGGTACTTGGATGAAGAAAACTGCACGGATTCTACACAAAGGAGAGCACGCTATAGTTGCTTCATACCACAGTGTACTCTCGGTTTTGTGACAGGGCCATTTGGTTTCAGACTCTTCATTTCAGCAGTAGAGCTAGATGGTGTTAAATTATGAGCCAGATGTTTGCAGTGAATAATTGATTCTCTTACAGAGGAGTTGGTATGAAACAGCTTAGTCTTTCATCTGTAAATATTCTAGTTCTGTGTAAATGAATGCAGAATTTTTAAAATGTTGTATATGGGCTTTTATTTTTCATCAGTCTTTTGTAATTGTTTATCATTTTTGATGGTACATAGTATTATGACTTCTATGTAATTTCTAATTGTTAATGACAGTATTAGATATGGGTGATACTCATGCAGTTGTGTTCTTGCTGTAGAAAGTGATGATGCTATTAAAAAGCTTATTAATTGAACATTGTGAAATGGTTATTATATTGATAATTGCATATATTTTATTACATTTTTATTGGAACTCTAACAATCTCTAGGATGTTATCTAGAACTTGTGCAATAATATACCACTAAAATAGGATGGACTTGGGTTCCTGGATTCTACTCTTCTCCTTCCTCAGTACAACAATTAACAGAGATTATCCAACTATATACAAACATATACACTAACAATGAAAATTTCAAAAAATTAAAATTATTTTTGCACTTAATATTTAAAGGAATATTACTAATACTAGCTTAATATACTCATATTTATAACATGCCTAAATCAAATATTCATAGATAAATAATCTAATTTAATAGAATTTTTTTAGTGCCAGCAGCAGATTGAGTCACATCAAAGTTATAGAAGATGAAATTATATGACTTGAGATTCAATTTTTATATGTAAGGGAGAAAGCTATGAGTTAGAATAAAATCACTCACTAATGATGAGTTCAAGAGAATGTGTAACTTTGCTGACGTCACTCTGCATCTTACGCTGTAACTTTGTTTCCACCCCTTTTTAACTTGTTCTGTAACTTTGCTAAAGTCACTATCTTACTGTGTAACTTTGCTGACTTCGCTCCATGTCTTAGTCTGTTACTTTGCTAACATCATCACTCTATAACTTATGGTGTTATGATGACAAGTTAGCAAGAGAGCTTCATTACATTTTACTGATAGGATAATCTTTTAAAAATACTTTTTCATATTTCAAGTGATGATCTTTTATCAGTTAACCTCTAACTCTGATGGACACTAAACCTATGAGCCTAAACGTAGGATCAGTGACTGTTTAATCACATTGTGAACCTTTCAGTGTGGAATCCATTTATATGCTATATATACACATATACTAAAGAATACCTTTTAACATTTATATTTACATGTATTTTTAAAATAATAATTTCACTTTGCTGTGAGCAAGTATCTTTACTAAAATGCTAACTTTTGATTAATAGATTTTAATTTTAATATCATATGGATACATTTTGAAATATTTCAGTACATTACTAATAAAATGAAAAGATTTTAAAATTTTTAACATTTAATAACATCAATTATATTATGTTAGCAATATTCTGGAAAAACTACATAGAGAGTAAATATCTGTTTTTGGGTAAAAAAATTCTAGTTTTGATGCAAGTACTTGAGATTTTACACTTAAGTTCCAAAAATTTTCTTTTCAAGGCAAATTGATATAAAGTATTTTGTCATGTGAAATGTTCTAGTGACATGAAGGAATGAAATTTAGCTTAAGTTTACATTAAAATAGTTTGTAACTCTGAATTTTAAATATTAACTCAAAGCAATATTGAATTCAGATATATATATATATATGTGTGTGTGTATGTGTATATATATACACATAACCTTCATCTAACATTTATTTGAATAATCTATGAAAGAGAAATAAAAAATATTAACAATATTTTAAAATGACAAAAAAACCTAAAAGATAATATAGTCTTTGCCACATTATTACTTTGGATCAAATAAACAGGCCAAAAATTATAATACCACACTGTTCTCTGAATAATGCGAAACTATGTTGAATAATTACTAAATGCTAAGCTTGGTTAAGCTTATTTGAATAGACTTGCAATTGTCTAGATTCTGCAGAATTTAAACACGAACTATCATAGTCCCTGCTTGGAAAAAAAAATTATCATGGGATAAAAGACAAAGAGAGAAAACTAAGAGAGGGCCTGTATTGGGTAGGTTCACTCAAAAACTTCATTTGAGAAATTTATTCATTTAAAAGTTTCCAACTAAGTATCCCCAACTGACACTTGGTCTTCCAGGTCCTCACCCTGTACTCTTGTCCTTGAGCCCAACATTCTTCCTGCTATATTGTCCACTGGTCTCTGATAGCATCCACTGTGGTTTGAATGTGAAATGTGCTCCATAGGCTCAGGTGGTTGAATACTTTCTCTCCAGTTGAAGGCACTGTTTAGGAAGGTACAGAACCTTTATGAGATACAGACTTACTGGAGCGAGTGGGAGCGAGTGTGTCCCTGGAGATGGGAGTTTATAGCCTACTCCTTGTATGTGATGAATATGTGACCTGCCAGCTTCCTGGTCCTGCCATAAAGCCTTCCCTGCCTATACCAATTCCTTCTCTCATCACATTTTACTTTATTTCTCTGAAATATAAGCCAAAGTAATTTTTTCATCCCCTAGTGCACTTTGGGCATGATATTATACGACAACAACAGAAAGGTAACTAGTGTAACATAAGAATACTCGTTTGACTGTGCTGCAAGGACACTGAAAGCTTTCATTAAGTATACCATTCAGAAATAAGAGCTTCTTGTATTGTATTTTTATGATCTTTTTATGACACAATGGACCTTCATTAGGATGAAATGTCAGTACATAATTTGTAGAAGACCTGTAGAGCTATGGAAGGTGCTTAGCTGCTAACTTATACATATTCTTTCTGCACTCCAGGATTCTACTTACTGGTAAGTAAGTAACCCTTTGGAAAATATTGTACATATGGCAGTGTGGCTGTGGTTTTTCCCAGTTTTCCATGGCTAATAGAAACTTAAGGATTCTTTCATAAATTTTAAGTGAGACCTAAGCTAGTGATTAATTTGACCCACCTGACACTTGTTCTAGAACAGGTCAGCTTTCTTACCCTCACTTAAGGTCAGAATATGAAAGCACGAGAAGACTAAAAGAGTTGAACTATTTACTCTAAGTTACTGGGACTAACGAAGCCCTAATGCTTCGTAAGCTATAGCCCTTCTGACTCCCATCAGGTCAGAGGTATTATGGGCTGAGGAATGAACAACAAGTGAGTTTGCATAAGATCCCAAACAGACATTTAGTTCCTCTGAGGCAGTAGGTTGTCAGCCATATTATAGCCATATCCCAGCACAGTATATATCTTCAAATACTCAACTTTAGGGAATATAACTGCTGTGAAGGCATGTGATAAAATTCCCAGGAGACACACAATAATAAATCATTGTATAAAGTAATTGTACTTCTTGATATGAGATAATCATTTGACTGCTCACATGGTAACATTGAAAACATTTCCCCCAGTTTTGATGTGACAGTGTGAAAAATATCAGATGTCAAAGTGAATATGAGATACACCCTCATGTGTCACTTGTGGAACTCTGCTGGTTTTAATTCCAAATGGAAGGCCCCATTAGGTTTCTCTTTGTGTGTGTCTGTGTGCACATTTTATTCCCTCTGATTTTTTTCTGGTTATTTTCTGGAAGTTTGTCTTGGTTACTATTATTAATCTAATCACTATGGGATTAGTAGTTTGAACGGGAGGAAATACGTTGTATTGAGTCAGTTCTTCTACACTGGTTATGTTTTAAGGCTTGTTGCATTGGACTTGTACATCAGGAGACTGATTGTTGGGTATTATTAATTATTATTATTATTATTATTATTATTATTATTATTATTTGCGTCACTTTTCTTTGCTCACTGGAAATGTTTGCAATGTTCCAGAGGGAGTCAATTATAGTAGGGTTGAGGTGCCATTTTCCTCTGTAAGACCTGTGTTCTGGGCACAAGGCTGTCTCTGCAGTACTTTCCTGAAAATAGGATACTGTCTGAAAGAAGTCATTATGCAGGGATAACCCCACTATAAAAAAAAAAATAGAGTAGTAAACTGCAAAACATTCACCTTTAAATAACAATCATTCCGGGGAATAAAAGTACGTTGGTAGGAGTGTGTGTGCTAATAAAAAGAAGAAAACACCATCAGATTAGTGGTAAGTATTGGGATTGTAGGCTATATAGGAAAAGAATGTAAATACAATGTAAATTTTGTCTTATGTCCTAGATCAAAAAAAAAAAGTGGTGGTGATTAGGGAATTTTGAATGGAAGTAGAAGGAAGAGAGAGGAAAAAAATATCAGATAGCATGAAACAATCTCATATCTCAGTAGGCACAGGTAAAGAAATTCTGTATGTCAGGCAAGACTACTCTTTGGGGGAAGAAAAGAAAAAAGAGAATGAGTAAGATAAACAAAAGACTGATATAAGGCAAGAAAACTGGCTTGCTTACTTGCAGGATTCAATTGGCATCTCTGTCATTACCTCCTTAGCTCTTACAAGCCTGTCCTCCTGGGAGTTGCATTTTGATGGCTGTCCCCATTCTTATCTTCACTTTTTTTTTTCTCCTGAGGGCTTTGAATTAACTTTCTGACTCACTTGTGTTTAGTGAACAATCAAGTTGGACCTCCACATTCTCTCTGCTTAAGTAGTCTCAGCTGGGCTAGGTACTGTGCGTAGGAGGGGTGAATGATAATATCGACTCAGAGCCTCCTCACTGTTGCCAGTGCCTGGTGTGTGGGGGGAAAGCATCTTGTAACATGTTTCCTGGTGGTTCTCCCGGCCCATTTGGGTCCCTCTACTGTACTGTACTTCAGCTTCATCTGATTATAAAAGTTTGGCATGTGTGAGGAGCACTTATTAAGTAAGCCAGGTGATATTTCCCTATAAGTCAGGTGATATTTCCTTGGGAAGTTGCTATTAACTGGAAATGCTCAGTTGAAACTAACTCCAAGTGAGAACAACAGTGGTAATCCTGGGAAGGGCTTCTTTCTCACACACGTCTGCCAACAACAGAGGTGCTTGGAAGGGCTTCTTGTCTCTTGTAGGAAAACAGACCATTGTGTATTATCCTGAGTTATCAACAGAACATGTATGATATTTGGGACACCACAAAATGACCAAATTTACAAATTATATACATACAACTAGCTGTCGTTAGCTACTTTGTGGGGTTACACCCTTTTACACCATTCCTTTCACCTTTCAACCCCTGAACACTAGATAAGAGAGAAAAACAACCAACAACAAAACAACAACTCAACAACATCAATCCAAAAACAACCTGACAACCCCAACTATCAGGACTCTAGCATTTATACACCATCTGAAAAGTCCCCAGAATTCCAGACATCACAGAATCATTGAAACTTCTCTGTGGTTGGCAAAATCATGCCTCAACCGAGCATGAGGCAAATGATAGTCAGCCCCTGCGGACAATCTAAGCAGCCTCATAGCCCACACCTGGGTTTAAAATGGAGTCATTCTTATAATATGTCTATGTGTTTTAAAGAAACCGACATTCCAAAAATTGTCACTATGCATACACACAGAAGAGCATCAGATCCAAAGCAAATAAAACATTTTCAACACAATCTTGGCAGAACATTTTCCCAACCTATGGAAAGAAAGGCCTACCTAGATACAAAAGGGAAATAGATAGGACTAGAAAATATGCTCACAATATTCTTCTATAGTTAGAACACTAAATATAAGCACAAAGAAAACGGACAGAAAGGTGCAAGAGAGGAACCCTGAATCACATGTAGAGGCAGAGTCATTATAATAGTAGTTTATTTCTCAGCAGAATCTTTGAGAACTAGGAGATCTTAATAATATATTTCAAGTTCAGAAAGACCACAGCTGCCAGCCCAATTTATTATACCCAGAAAAACCATCTGTAATTATTAATAGAAAAGGAAAAACATTCCAATGTTAAAAGGAAGCTAGTGGAGTGTAGAGGAAATAAATAAGCTTCATAAGGGACACTGGCTGAAGTTCTTTGAACTGAAAAGAATGTTACACACAAAGAAAATAAAGCAACCCAACAAGGAGATTCAGAAGGTAAAAGTCCTTGCTGTGTGAGCATGAACACCAAAATTTGAATCCGTAGAATCCATATAAAAGCAGACTGCTTACTGTGAGCATAGTTGTAATCACATCACTCCCATGTAGAGAGTGGAAAGAGACTCCCTAGAACTTCATCGCCCAACCAACCTGGAATATGAAGTAGAGAAATAACAAAGGTTGTTTCTCAAATAAGTTAGACAACAGATACTAAAACTTAAAGGATTCTCTGACCTTTACACAAGCACCAGGATACATGTATATCTACATTCACCTCCAAGAATGTACACAGGCACTTATGTGTGCATAAACACACACACACACACACACACACACACACACACACACATTCATGCAACAGAATATAAGGATAAAAATAAATTATGTATCAAAAGTAGTTAAACAAGTAATGATTAGGAAAACACCAAAAATCACAAAATGACAAAATTAATACACATCTTTCAATGATAACTTTAAACAGCAATAGTTTCAATTTCCCAAACAAAAAACACAGAATGGGCCCACAAGATATGTAAGTGGATAAATAAAGGCACCTACAACCAGGCTGGACAGCCTCAGTTTTATCATTGGGATCCAAATTTGTGCCAATGAGAAGAGTACCAGAAGTTGTCTTCTCACTTCCATACCCCAAGGGTGGCATGCAGATGCTTACCCATACATACACACACATCCATGCAAAACAATAATTACTTTTTAAATGACAGAAACTAGCAGAGTAGATCATAAAACAGGATCCATATATTTGCCGCCTTCACGATGTTAAATTTCAAACAGGAAACAAGAGGCTGAGGTGCCTGTTTAACACATCAGAGGGAATCTGGCCTCTAGGTTCTCCCAGAATTTCTCAGTCTGTACCTACAATATAGGGCATATGGCCGACACTCACACGAACATACCTGTGTTCACAGATACAAGGATGGACAAAGGTATCCCAAGAAAATATAACCAGGAAACAAACAAATACTGGCATTTTAAAATCTGATGAAATAGATTTAAAATCAACATTAGTCAAAAGAGCTTTTAAAAATTCATTTCATTCTCATTAAAGGCATAACCTAAAAAGATAACATTGCATTCTAAACATAAACACAACAAATATGGGTAAGCTTTATTAGAATATAAATCACTAGGTATAAAGCCTCAGACTAAGCCTTAATAGAGTTGTACAGGGTGACCCCACTCATATCAATAGACATTTCATACGTACACAGAAAATAAACAGAGGGCCATTGGCATCAAATGCTATCAAAGTCAAGTGGATCTAATAAGCATCTACAAAACATTGCATCCTCCCACTGAAGAATAGCTTTCTTATCACTAGTGCATTGAACCTTCTCCGTAATAGGTCATTTATTAGGAAACCAAGTCTCCACAGAAATTGGGAAACTGAATGGATAATTTCCTGATCACCATATGAAGGCAGCACTAATTCTGAAAGAATTTTAAAGTTCCTAGATCTGATAACATCATAAAGGTAGTAAATAGATGGATCCTGTTTTATCTTCTACTCTGCTGGTTTCTGTCATTTAAAAAAAATAAAGCTGGAAAACAATAGCAGGAAAAACTACAGAAAATACACAAAATCATGGAGGTTAAATAGCATACAAAATGAGAAAAATTCATTGAAGAAATCAAGAAGAAAAAAATTTAAAGTTCCTGGATCTGAATTAAAGTAAAATCCCATCATACAGAGTGTATGACATACAATAAAAACAGCTCTAAGAAAGAATTTAATACTATATGTGACTATATTTTTTTAAATAAAATGACAACCTCAGAAATAATTAGTTCCCTTGGTGTCTTGTAAAAACAAGAATGAACAAAATTCCTGAGTGGTGAATATAAAAATCAATTAAAATAATAGAAATCAATGAAGTAGAATTGACAAAACAATACAAAGAATCAAGAAAGGAATTGGTTTTTTGAGAATATAAACAAGATCGACAAACCCTTAGACACACTATCAAATCAAATCAATGAAGAGAGAGAAGACCCAAAATAATGAGCTTAGAGATGGAAATGAAGCATCACAACAGACATCAATGCAATTCAGAAAACCGCAAGGGCATTCCTTAAAACCCTATACTATATTAATTTTGAAAATTCAAAAGGAATGGAAAATGTATGGATGCGTATGAACTACCAAGTTAAACCAAAATGAGATATCAATTTAAGCAGATCTATCACAAGTAAGGCAACTGATACCGTAATAAAAATCTTTCCCATTAAAAGACCAAGCCCAGATGTATTGAACTACAGAATAAATCGGGACTTTTGAAAACTATAACATCAATTATTCCCAAAATCTTCCATAAAAAAATAGTAGGAAAGGAAAGAACACTTCCAATGTCTTTTATAAAACCAATATTTTCATGATACCCAAACCAGAAAAAGATACAACAAAAAAGAAAAAGTTCAGTTTCCATGCTTAACATATATGTAAAATTCTCAACAGAATACTTA
>JADRCD010183357.1:0-21221 GCA_019843815.1 Montemys delectorum
AAAAAAAAAAAAAAAAAAAAAAAAAAAAAAAGACTGTCATTTAACATTTATTGACTAAGCTAGTACCATCTTGATCCCTCCCATTTTCTCAGGAAGACAAGATAGCTAAATAGAAGTGTCAAAAAATTACCTAAGGATGATGTTTATTAACTTGGAAGCAAGAATACAGATTTGAGGGTTGGAGACATAGGAATAGTGTGTAGAGGGATTTAGAGTTCTTTTTTCGCTTTGGAATTTAAGGGTCCTTGAGGTCCAATTCTTTTTTTTTCCAGTTTTTTTTTAAAGATATATTTATTTATTATATGTATGTGAGTACACTGTAGTTGTACAGATGGTTGTGAGCCTTCATGTGGTTGTTGGGAATTGAATTTTAGGACCTCTGCTCGCTCTAATCAGCCCCACTCGCTCCAGGTCTGCCCTGCTCGCTCACTCCGTTTTCTCTAGCCCAAAGATTTACTTATTATTATACATAAGCACACTGTAGCTGACTTCAGACACACCAGAAGAGGGCGTCAGATCTCATTACAAGTGGTTGTGAGCCACCTGGGATTTGAACTCAGGGCCTCTGGAAGAGCTATCAGTGCTCTTACCTGCTGAGCCATCTCACCAGCCCTTTTTTTCCAGTTCTTAATCATTTGTATATTTTGGGTTTATTAAATATTTGTTCATAGAAGCATTTTTCCCCTAACTGCAAGTCATAGCAACAGCAGTATAATTGTGTCCCATCCCCAAGAGCTAAGGCGTTGCCGTCATAAAGACCCAGCACACAGAGAGAGTTGATGAGGTGGGCACCCTGAGCAGGATCTGCCCAGTATGTGCTTCTACTTTTAAGACTCTGAATTTTTGATTCAGAATGACTCAAATACATAGATGTGCATCAAGTTGCTAACTAATAGAATACAAAAGTTTAAGAGTCAAATTCCAGCTCCCCAAAAGGAAGAATAGAGTCATGTCATTTGCATGGATTCAACTGGAGATAATCATACTCAGCAAATGAGTGCAGTCTCAGTAAGAGAAACGTCATAGCATCTCTCCCTTGAGCTCCCTAGGTTTTCTGGAAACTTACAATAGTGGAAGTGGATGGCTTAAATGTTGAAGTGAAAAGGAGGGACTGGCAGGGTAAAGAGAAGTAACAGTGAGTTGGCAGGAGATGGTGTAATATATACTTGAATGAAAATTAAACCAAAGACATAACCTA
Organism: Montemys delectorum; assembly: GCA_019843815.1. Lineage (NCBI taxonomy): Eukaryota > Metazoa > Chordata > Mammalia > Rodentia > Muridae > Montemys > Montemys delectorum. The sequence continues at coordinate 1,199 of JADRCD010183357.1, forward strand.
GAAGTTAGAAAACTCTGGTCCCCACCTAGCTATGTGGTCTTAAGCAATGCTTAACAACTCCCGTGGGCTAGCTTTTCCTCACCAGGCTGTGGAGTTGCCACCCCAGTCCTGTTCAAGATAAGAACGAGCAGGTCAAACCGGACCTTGCAGGTTCCGGTTAGGAGAAGATTGGCTGGAACGCAGGTGCCATAAGGCTAACATGTGAGCCGGACGGATGGAACCTGAAACAGTAGAAGTGTGTATCTTCTGGTTGAGTCGACAAAACAGTCACGCTTATGAGACCCTTGGGAAAGGCAGGTTTCAAAAGATGGGTGGAGAGATAAAGAAGAGCAGAGTGGAGTGTGCTATTGCTGGGGTCTGAGTTAGACCAAAGGATGTGAGCTGGTTAGGTGGTCAGTAGAATGAATGGGGGTAGTGGGAGGAGTCTCACCTAGAGCACATGACCAACTCCACCAACAATTCCTCCTATTTCCTCCTCTTCCCTTTTCTGCTCTACACATCAGTTCATCTCAGAGCTGCTAAAAGTCCACCAGACCCGCAGGGCGGTGGTGGCTCACGCCTTTAATCCCAGCATTTGGGAGGCAGGTGGATTTCTGAGTTTGAGGCCAGCCTGGTGTACAGAGTGAGTCCAGGACAGCTAAGGCTACACAGAGAAACCCTCTCTCGAAAAAAAAAAAAAAAAAAAAAAAAAAAAAAAAAAAATCCACCAGACCCAACTGAATTGCTTCCAAATGACGGGTGATGTTTCTTATAGGATACTCAAAATCTTAAGGCTTCCAGATGTCTATGCAGAGCCACTTGATGCTCATCTATGCTCATTTCTAGAAGTAGCGTCTTCCATGGTAATTTTTCCAAGGATGAAAAATCAAAGCTAAGTTAACTTTTTGACTCAGGAAGCCAACTTTCTGAGGAAATGGTGTCTCAGTCGTTTTAACTCCTGAGCACATTTCTCCGAAGCCTAGCATTTATCACAGAAAAGCCAAATTCAGTTGGAAGACTGAGGTGGAGCCTAGTGATATTTCTTGTTCTTTTTTTTTTTTTTTTTCAGTTACATGTGATCATTTACAGCAATGCCATAGGAAGGGCCTTTTGCTGTTAATCCACCCCTTGACTACCTCTAGTATTAATAAATCACCCAGAATGGGACAGTGTTTCTCTTAGAACCAAACACCAAGTTTCTTATTCACTCAACCCACTAAGAAACAGCTCACCACGAATGGGCCTCTTCCATAACCCCAGGCAACAAAAAAGACACAATGGAATAGCTCTGCCCTTCATGGGCAAGGCTGGGGCAAAGGGATGCCTTTGGTGGCATAACAGTCACAAGCAGTATGAACAGCATACTTGCTATGATGATTAATGTTCACTACCAGTCTGACAGGGTCTGGAATCACCTAGGGGACAAGCATGCTTCTTGGGAGGTGGGTTCTAGACTGGATTAACTGGCCCAAAGGAGAAAGTGAGCACCAGCATCCATCTCTCTGCTCCCCAACTACAGATATTGCATAACCAGCAGCTTCATGCTCTGGCTGCCTTGACTTCTGAGCCCTAATGGATGGCATTGTAAAACTACAGATTGAAATAAAGTCTCATTCCCTCACCTTGCCTTTGTCAGGTCATTGTTCACAGCAGTAAGACAGAGAACAAATCGAGGTACAAAAGCCTTCCAGGCTTTCTCGTGCCCCTCTCGGAACTTGGACTCTTACACGAAGCAAGTTCTACTGGGAAGACCGGACAGGGGTTGGACAGGCAGGTGTGGAGGATGTCACTCACTTCTTTCCAGTGATTTTCCCATATAGACTCGGGACAGTAACACCAAGACTGACTTCATCATGTTGTCAGGACTGATATTGATGGTAAATCAAAGCACCCAGCATGGGGCTGGAGGTGCAGCACAGTGGTAGAGCAGGCACCTAACATGTGTAAGGTATCCAGGATTTAATCCTGGCATAAAAAAAAACCCCATAAATTATATTTAAACAGAAAAAGGTGCATGCCATACAACAGTGAGTATAGCCATAAAATCTGATCTTTATGAGTATCTAATACTCACTTTAGTGAGTATCTTATGGGTATTCACCAATGTGGAAAACTAGCTAGAAATATACTCATTTAGCCAACATGGAAGTAGTGGTACCGCAAAGAACTTATGTGAATTACTCAGGAATGGGGATTCCACTTGTGGTAGAAATATGAGTATTACCAACCCACAGGGACCATGTGATTTATAAATAGCTTTTGGTTTCAGAGAAGAAAGCCCTGTGCTTTCTTATAAATGAAAATTTAAAATTTTTACTTATGAATGAAGTGACATTAACTTAAATTAATTACCAAAGGCAGGGTTGTTCATTTCCTAAGACAACTGTTCTGGAACCCAAGGATTCTCACTTTCATGTGTTGCATCAAGGGATCAAGATATAATGTTATGACGAGGGGGCTGTAAGCCGCCTGGAGGAAGTAATCTGTTGAAAGCTCATAATCCGTGCAGTCAATCAACATGGTTTGGGGCTGGCACCCACCCGTCTTTGGATTAGATTATAACGTAACTATTGACAACATCCAAAACCAATAGCGCCTGTACAGAGCATCTGAAGTCAATCTGAGTAAATTTTTTAGTGACTGTCCCGTTATTTCTAGCAATATTACACTTAGGTTCATAAACTCTCCCTTCCTTCCTTCCTTCCCTACCCACTCCCCCCACCACCACACACACACACCTCTGCATGCAGAGAAAATTATTTGAACTAGTTGAATAGGGCTGTGACCATTACAGAATGGGGAGAGGTGTTATATGGGAGAGAAGAGGGGAAGCCCCTATTTGACAGGAGAAAATAAAATGGAGTTAATGATGAGGACTCAACACAGGCTAAGGGATCAGAGGAAAACGCTTGCAGGTCTGTGTGCTTTAGAGTGTTAAGTATCATCGTCAATTGCACTCTGTAAGGTTCTGGCTACTGGGGCCTAACGTCCACTCTCGGCAGAACTGAGAGCAATTGACAGATAATAAGAGGAAAATGAATAATGAACCCATTTTATTATATGCTGTAAAAGGCCTTCATCGAAACAGACTGTATTTAGCCTGGTAATAAAACTGAGTGAGGAAGGCAGGCATTTAACATGGCAACTGGTTCAAGTAAAGAACATATTTTCTCTTTAAAAAAAAAAAAATCCCTGACAAATTATATGGCTTATGGGGGAATTTCTTGCTTGGAAATTTTCTATGACTACTGTACAGTTTTTATATAGCTTGGCAGGTGTGCATAAATGTTCCTCTGCTCCTACCACCTCCCTCTCCTCTCCTCTCTCCCCTTCCTCCTCCTCCTTCTCCTCTTTCTTCTCTCCCTCCCCCTTTTCTTTCTCCTCCTTCTTACCTTCCTCTTCCTCCTCCCCTCCTCCTTCTCCTCCTTTGCCTTGAAATATTGGCAGGGACTGTAATAATAGCCAAGGAAGTAAGAGTTTATTTGCTAATTTGCTCCCATCTCTCTCTGCCATGCATACAGGAGAGCTGAGAAAGAAGATAATCAGACCATGCCATGTTTATTAGGCTCCAAGAAACTTGCAGATGGACAGATCTGCTCTTCAAATTTTGCTGTCGCAGCCCAGAGGAAGATCAGTCCACTGAAGCAGCGCATCTTGTGAGAAGTTAATTTTGGTTTTTGTTTGTTTGTTTTGTTTTTTGAGACAAAGAGTTTCTTTGTGTAGCTCTGGCTGTCCTGGAACTCGCTCAGTAGACCAGGCTGGCCTCAAATTCATTGCCTCCAGAGTGCTGGGATTAAAGGCGTGCTCCAGCACTGCCCAGCCACACCAGACATTCTTCACAGTGCTGTGATTATAAGTCTGTTTACTTCTCATTTTCACGTCAGCAACCAAAATTCCAAGACTCAAAAAATCCTCATAATTTGCCTGTTACTACCGAATGCAGCCCAGATTGACAGCACAATCAGGCAAATTTTGGAGTCTTGGCTATTGCCTTTCTGAGTAATAGTAATACTTGGCAATCACCTAACTAGGAAAGGCAAAACAGCAATAACAATAAAAACATGCTATAGAGCTAGGAGTTTGACCCAAAGTTCAAATCCCCAGAGCCCATATAAAACTCAAGTGCACTAACCTAAGTCTCTCTAACCAGGTGCGCCTGCAAGGACATGGGAGATGGAGACAGGAAGATTCCCAAAAGTTGGGGTCTAGATACCCTAGTATATAGCAGAAAGAGAGGTGGGGACTAAGACCGAAGGCTGTCCCTCTGACTTCCACACCCTTGTTGCGGCATGTGCATACCATGTTCATAAACACACACACACACACACACACACACACACACACATATACACACACACATACACACATATACAGAGAGAGAGAAAGAGACGGATACACAGAGAGATCATATGTATAGACATACACCCAAAACTCTTTCTTTCTTCTTTTTTTTTTAAGAATTATTTATTTATTTAATGTATGTGAGTACACTGTAGCTGTCTTCAGACACACTAGAAGAGGGCATCAGACCCCATTGGATGGTTGTGAGCCACCATGTGGTTGCTGGGAATTGAACTTAGGACCTCTGGAAGAGCAGTTAGTGCTCTTAACCACTGAGTCGTCTCTCCAGCCTTCCTCCTCCTCCTCTTCTCCCTCCTCCTCCTCTTCTCTCCTCCTTGTCCTCCTTTTCTTCCTCTTCCTCCTTTCCTCCTCTTCCTCCTCCTCCTTCTTCAGAAATAAGCAATAAAGCTCCTTTAGGCAAACTTTCTGCAGTGAACTTAGAGACAGTTCACACAATCCTGGATCTGTCTGCACCCCCTAACAACCCCCAGACCTCTCTGTTACCCACTAAACACATTGCCTGCTCAAGCTTTTTGGGAAAGCGCTCCTTCCAAGTATAGAAAAACTTGGAAGCAGAAGGTGATGGGGAGAGTTGTAAAATGAGACAAACATGAAATTAGAATAGAACATCTAGAGGGGACTATAGGGTCACCCCTAGTTCTGAAGTGATCCATCAGGTTTTACCAGTGCAGTTTACTGTCTCTGCCCTTAGCAGCATTCCCAGAAAGTGAAAGGACTGCAGGGGAGGAAAAAAAAAACCACATCCTCTTGGGGGATCTTCTTTGAAATCACCTGTGCTCACCCTCGCTTCTTGAAACACTTACACAAAATATGAGATCCATGTACAATGGTCTGTCCAAGGTCGGCACCACAGCACTTGGGAGGCAGAGGCAGGTGGATTTCTGAGTTGGAGGCCAGCCTGGTCTACAGAGTGAGTTCCAGGACAGCCAGGGCTACACAGAGAAAGCCAGGGCTGGAACATAGCTCAGGTAGTAAAGTGGTTGCCACACAAGCATGAGGAACTGAGTTCAGATTCCCAGCGTGCACATAGAAAGGCAGGTGGCATGATGTGCATCTGTAATCCCCACACCAAGGAAGCAGAGACAGGCGGCTCCCTGGGGCTCCCTGGGGCTCCTTTGGATAGCCAGCCTACAGTGAACTCCAGATCCTGTGAGAGATCCTATTTCAACAAATAAGATGGAGAGAGATTAGGGAAGACACCTGATACCAACCTTTGGCTTCCACATACACACAGGTATACCAACGCTGAAACACACATAGACACAACACACACACACACACAGACACACGTATATTTTCACTTCAAAGCAAATTCAAAATCACAAAAATTTCTCTCCCCCAGGTATCTGCATTTAATATTTTTTGACCCAGAGTCTACAAATATACCCACCAAAACTCTCTTCAGACTAAATCCCTGTAACATCTAAAATATTAATATGTCATAAACTGGCAATGAAATATGACTCCAACTGGGTACAGTCCATCAGTCTCCTGTGTCTAATCAGTAGTCCTGCCAGCAGATCCATGGAGAAGGATTACAGTCAAAATGAAAGAATCGACATGTAAGCTTCAACAGTCGATCTGAGCCACCTCATTGGAGACAATCCTGCCTTCTGATCCAAAACTTTGTGACCGGTGAACAGAGATTTGATTTTGTGACAGTTAATCAAACTTTGTACGCGAATCTGCAGGCCTGGCAGTGAGCCAAGCTCCATTCATTCAGCTTTCTCAAAAAGAAGCCTAAGTTTGGAAGTTAGGGTGCTGCCTTCGCACCCAATGAATGCTCTTGCAGCTACACTTTCCTTGACTTTCATGGTAGGTCTGCAGCCCTGAGGTTTGTGACGTAGAGGAGGAGAGGTGAGAGGAAGGAGAGAAGAAATGGCTTAGCGCATACAGAGATAGCCTGAGACTCAAGCTCAGCGAGTACACATGGTCAGTATTCATCACAATTATCAATCTGGAGATGAGCCAGATGTCATGATCTGCAAGAAGATAAAGTAGAAAGGACTCTCCTGTGTCCCGCCTTCATGTGTGTGCTTATGTATGTAGGTATACACAGATGCCAGTCAACCTCTGGTGTTGTTCCTCAGGCGTCATCCGTCTTATTTTTGAGACTGGTTCTTGTATTCCAACCCAGGAACTTGAAGACTGAACGGTTGGCTAACCAATGATTCCCAAGCACCCTCCTATTTCCACCCCCAGTGCTAGAATTACACTTGGGCACCACCACCTCTACGTCATTAAAACTCAGGGCCTCCTGCGTCAACACTGAAGCTTCAGTGGAGACACAAAGACACAGACCGTGCTGGTGAAACCAGGAGTCTACTACGCACACACGCACACACAACTGAAGGTTTCATGGTGTCTGATTATTTTCTTCCATAGCCCAAGGGGAAATTCAGAAGACAAATACTCCCTTCTACAAACAAGTCAGGTGACTTGTAAGTGAGATGAATGCAAGGCCAAGGTGGATTCAGGGGCTGGGCACATTGTTCGCAAGCCAAGCATCTGTGGGCTCAACCCTCCAAGCGCATTCCCCGTCACGTCGCAAGAACCAGAAGCCTCAGTTTCAGGACCTTTCCGTACTGCAGAGTGAGTAACATTTTTAAAACAATGCGTTTTTAATAGAAAGAAAGCAAATTTATTTATCACACTGCAAAAAGAACAGTGGCCATGGCAGGAGCAGAGGAGTGATTTACAAAGTAAGCCATTCAATCATCTGGAATAGAAAGCCAGTTATTTTAAATCCTATACTTACTTTAATTGTTTATAGTGGCGGTTTGTTTTAAATATTTCTACTCTCCTAAATTTCCATGTTTCTGTACTTTTTTGTTTGTTTGTTTGTTTGTTTGTTTTTCGAGACAGGGTTTCTCTGTATAGCCCTGGCTGTCCTGGAACTCACTTTGTAGACCAGGCTGGCCTCGAACTCCCAAGTGCTGGGATTAAAGGCGTGTGCCACCGTGTGCCACTGCACAGCTACTTTTTAAAAAAGTACCTTTTACTTAGTTTGTGCGTGTGCGTGTGCGTGTGTGTGTGTGTGTGTGTGTGTGTATACACATAACCCCATGAGAGGGGAAAGGTATGCATGTGCAAAAGCATAGTGTGGAGTTCAGAGGACAACTTGCAAGAGTCTGTTCTCTGCTTCCAACCACTTGGGTCCTAAGAACTGAGCTTAGGCCCTCAGGCTTGTCAGCAAGCAGGCTTCTTTATCCACTGAGCCGTCTCACCAGCTCTCAACTCTGACTTTGTTGTATCTACTTGTTAATTTTTCCAATAGAAACACTTCAGGGCATTTGACCGGGCTGTGGAGGCACTTCATCGGAGTATCAGGGTTGCTTTGCCTCTTCACATTGATCCTTAAAATGAGAGTGTGGAAGAACCCATGATTTGGATAGTAAAGGGGCAGGCTTCAGAGTTATATATTACATCATAGGGGACGATATCACTGTGTGTTCATGTCTTTACTTGTGGACTAGAACCACGCGCTATTGAGCTGGCTCACAATTATATTATAAACGTCCCAAGAAAAGGGAGACGATAAAGAAACAGAGTAAGGTCAACATGGTCAGAAATGACACACCCTCCTTTTTAATTTAATTACCAGTTCTGTGATTGAAAAGCATTGATCCATCACATAGGAAAGAGCACTTCATAAAAACAATGCTCAGCTCTCAAAGCGCAACATCGTCCTCATATATGTTACTGGGCAAACACATAACCCAGTCAAGCACACAGAAGCGGGCCCGCCCCCACCCCAGGGAGCCTCATTGTCTCTGTCCTACATATATTCCACCATGCCACGTGGCTACCAGTTCATCTTCTACTACAGAGGGACCCTCCTTGGATAACTGGTTCTGTCCCTCCCTGGGCAGGACAGGCCTGGGAACAGACCAGTGGGATCTGAAGTGGCTTTGCTTTGTCTATGTTTCTAAGGAGACAAGGCTGGGCATCTTCATTTCCTCTTCCTTCATTTGTCTTGGCCTAATTGAAGTCCTGTTGGCTCTGGGCCAAGGCAGTTCTGCTTCACCTGGTAATAAATGATTTTTCTCTGTCCACCTATCAGGCCACACTAACCTTTAGATGAGCCACTTGCTCTCCTGAATGGTGTTCCCAGCCCACGGCTCTATGCTGCAAAGAATTGATGTATATCAAAACGAATTTTGCTGTATATCAAAACATGTCCAGCAGGTAATACAGAAGCATCAGAGATACCAATATGCTGCGGCTCTTCTGACAAGGTCACCCCTGCTTGCTTGGAAATATTGTTGGAGATTTTAATAAAAATAGTCAGGTCATAGTATAGCTTCTTGATAAAAATTCAGTTTAAAGTTGGATATTTCTGGCATCGCTGGGTGACCATTGCTCTTTCTATCTAATTGAATTAAGATGAAATTTGCCACAGAATGAGTACATGTTTATAGTCTATCCAGAGATGGCATGACACGCCAAACACGTGAGTGTCTCTCTCTGTGTGTGTTAAGTATGTGCATGTGTGTATGTGTATGCACATGCTCACCACATGTGTACATGTTCATGTATATGTGGGTGTGCATGTGTGTGGCTAGATATAAACATCATGGGTCTTCCTCCGTCCTGTTTTATCTTGTTTTTGAGGCAGACATTTTGCACTAACCTGGAGGCTCAGGCTGGGATGGCTGGCCAGTAAACTCTGGGGACCTACCCTCCTTAATCTTCCCAGTGCTTGGATTCTAAGCATGTCTGGTTTTTAATGTATGTTCTGGGGCTTGAACTCAGATCCCCATGCTTGTGCTGCAAGCATTTTACCAACTGAGCTATCTCTTTCCCCATCCCTTAACAGGTGTTTCTGAACTTGTATAACGCTAGTAATGGAAGAAGTCCAAGTTCAGAAAGCGAAGAATTTCCCAGATGATCAAAATCCAAGCTTAGAGAAGCCGAAGTCATAGCCACTCCTGGGCAGGACCTCTCTTGGCAAGTCATCTATCACTGGAATTATTATTGAGAAACAGATGTTAATAAATGTTTTAATGTGGAAAGCTGTGCTCATTCTGTTCTCTTGTGCATGATTTTAGAGAGATAAATAGTTTACAAAGGAGATCGAGAAAGAAAAGAAAAAGAACTAGAATTCTCCATACTAAGCAGTAGTCAGGCCAAGACAATACTATCAATTCCCAAAATGAAGTTCCTTCATTTCCCAAATGTCACAATTCATGCAAAACAAGACACCCATTTCCTCTGAATTATCTGCTCAGCTCAGGCCAAAGTAGAAGTCCACCGTCAAATAAGCCAAGTCAGTTGTGTGGTCAGTGCTTGGAGTGGGGCTTGCTATGCTGACTAGTGCTTGGGCGTTATCAGAAAATTCTTCTAAGTTGCATATCTCACAGAAACGGCCAATAAATCCACACTTTCATCCTCGCATTAATCCCCATGATGCTTTTTTCCTGTGTCGAGTATTCTAACAGGTTCAAGGCTGTTCAACAAGGACACACACACTCAAACACACACACACACACACACACACACTCAAACACACACACACACACACACACACACACACACACCACTCACCCTCACTCAGGCCCCATATATATATATATTGGTTTTTCGAGACGGTTCCTCTGTACAGCCCTGGCTGTCCTGGAACTCACTCTGTAGACCAGGCTGGCCTCGGACTCAGAAATCAGCCTGTCTCTGCCTCCCAAGTGCTGGTTCTATAACGATCTTATTTCAGTACTTAGAAAAATAATTTGGTCTTTAATTTTAAAAATATTAAGTGATATGATTTTTTTTAAACCATTCCTTCCCCAGGCCACCCACGTACTGGCATGCACCAGCAGTTTCTTGCATGCTTTCTAACTAACATTAGCCCTATACACTCACCTCCATGTCTTTATAGAAGAGGACAGATACAAATTATGTCACTCCGAGACCTGATTGACCTGATTCTCGTAACTGGCAATAGTACTTGGTAATGTTTCTTTTATATGGGTCTGTGTGTGTGAATGGACATAAGGAGCACCTTGACCTCTGCTGGGACTCACAGAGGTTAGAGGTCAACCATGGGGACCTTCCTCCCATCACCGTCTACCTTGCTTTTGAAATATGGTATTATTGTGGATGTGGATGTGTGCTGGAGTGTGATTGTGTGTGTGCCATGGCATGTATGTGGAGGTCAAAGGCCAGCTGCTGGGAACTGGTTCTCCTCTATTGTGCGGTCCACTGATTGGATTTGGGTCATCAGGTCTGTGCTGCAAGAACTTTTGCCTGATGAGGGTGAGCCGTCTTGCTGACCCCCGACATTTTGTTTGTTTTAGACTAGGTCTGTTACTGAACCTGGAGCTTGTTGTGTTGCCTAGACTGGCTGGCCAATGAGCCCCTGATATTCATCAGTCTCCACCTCTTGGTGCTTGGGTTGTCGATTTGTGGTGTCATGCTGGTGTTCATGGGGCCTCCGAGGATCAAACCCTGATCCTTCTGCTTACACAGCAAACATTTTCCCTACTGAGGAGTCTCACCAGCCTCGGTCTTCCTGTGTCTGCACGTACAGTTCCCCATTTTCTTCTATAGCGTATTCCACTGAGGAAATACATTACACATCTTTAATCTGGCCTGCACTGTGGCTATTGGGATTATTTTCAGTTTTTGCTTTGGAAAATGATAGCTATGTTTTTGTATAAATTTCATATACATTTCCAGTGCACTTGTGGTACAAGTTTATAAAACTAAAACTGCTTGAACAAAGCATGTAATAACTGTAGAGTTTTAATTGGCATCACCAAACACTCTTAAGGTAAACCCCAAACAAGTGCATCTGACAGCACGATGCCGGTTTGTACTTGACCTATGTGAGGGCTGATTTCCCATAACCTCTTTAGCATGGAATGCTGTCAAGGAGGAAAGTAAAAACCATACGCTCGGTTTCACGTTTTTTTTTTTTTTTTAAAGATTTATTTATTTTATGTATATGAGTACATTGTAACTGTCTGAGCATGCCAGAAGAGTGCATCGGATCCCCGTTACAGATGGTTGTGAGCCACCTTGTGGTTGCTGAGAATCGAACTCAGGACCTCTGGAAGAGCAGTCAGTGCTCTTAACCACTGAGCCATCTCTCCAGTCCTCACTTGAAGTTCTCACTTGCCAGTGGAATTGGGAGTGCTTCCATGTTGATACTGTGTTTTGGGGTTTCGTTGTTGTTATTTTGCATTTTGTTTTTATTACTTTTTAAATTAATTAGTTATATATTTACACCCCAAATGTCCCCTCTTCCTGATCCCCCCTCCCAGAGTTCTTCACCTCATACCCTGTTCCCTTCCACTCTGAGAGGGTGCTCCTGCCTCAAAGCATCCCCTCCACAGGGCATCAAATCTCCACAGGATTAGGCACATTCTCTTTCACTGAGGCCAGTCAAGGTGGTCTTCTTCTACATCTGTGCTGGGGGCCTCAGACCAGCCCGTGTACGTTCTTTGGTTGGTAGCTTAGTCTCTAGGAGCTCCCAGGGATCCCGGTTAGTTAACACTGTTGTTCTTCCTATGAGGTTCCCATCCCCTTCAGTTCCTTCAATCCTTCTCCTAACTGTTCATAGGAGTCTGCGACCTCTGTCCAATGATTAGCTGTGGGTATCTCCATCCGTCTCAGTCAGTTCTGGTAGAGCCTCTCAGAGGACAGTCATTCTAGGCTCCTGTCAGCAAGCACAACAGAGCATCAGTAATAGTGTCAGGTTTGGTGCCTGTGCATGGGATGGATCCCAAGTTGGCCTGGTCACTAGGCTGCCTTTCCTTCAGTCTCTGCTCCATTTTTGTCCCTGCATTTATTTTCGACAGGAACAATTTTGGCTCAAAAAATTTGAAGGTGGATCGGTGACTTTATCCTTCCCCTAGGGACCTTGCCAATCTACTTGAGGTGGTCTCTTCAAGGTCTCCCCACTGTTGGGCATGCTGGCTATGGTCATCCCGCATAGACTCCTAGAAGCCTCTCACACCCCCCATCTCCTACTCCAGCAGCTGCACGTTTCCATTCATTCTCTTGGCCCTCTGGGCTTCTCTCCTGTCTCCCCTTACATCTGATCCTTCCCCCCTTTTCCCCTCCCACTCCCCTCTCCCACCCAGACCTCTCCCTATTTCTGCCTCCCATAATTATTTTATTCCTCCTTCTGAGTGGGATTAAAGCATCCTCATTTGGGACTGCCTTTTTTTGTTTGTTTGTTTGTTTGTTTGTTTGTTTTTTCAAGACAGGGTTTCTCTGTATAGCCCTGGCTATCCTGGAACTCACTCTGTATACCAGGCTGGCCTCGAACTCAGAAATCCACCTGCCTCTGCCTCCCAAATGCTGGGATTAAAGGCGTGTGCCACCATCGCTCGGCTGGGACTTCCTTCTTGTTAAACTTCTTACAGTCTGTGGGTTGTATCCTGGGTATTCTGTACTTTTTGGCTAATATCCACTTCTGAGAGAGTACATACCATGTATGTCCTTTTGGGTCTGGGTTACCTCACTCAGGATGATATTTTCTATTTCCATCCATTTGCCTGAAATTCATGATGTTCTCTTTTTTAATAGCTGAATAGATTTCCATTGTGTAAATAAACCACATTTTCTGTATCCATTCTTCAGTTGAGGGACATCTGGGTTGATTCAACTTTCTGCATATTATGAACAAGGCTGCTATGGCCGGGCGGTGGTGGCTCACACCTTTAATCACAGCACTTGGGAGGCAGAGGCAGGTGGATTTCTGAGTTTGAGGCTAGCCTGGTCTACAGAGTGAATTCCAGGACAGACAAGGATAACAGAGAAACCCTGTCTCGAAAGAAAAAGAAAAAAGCTGCTATGAACAAAGTGGAGCACCTATGGACACTTGATCTTTGACAAAGGGGCCAAAACCATACAGTGGAAAAAAGAAACATTTTTAAAAATGGTGCTGGTCTAACTGGTGGTCTGCATGTAGAAGAATGAAAATAGATATGTATTTATCACTTTGCACAAAACTCAAGTCCAAATGGATCTAAGGCCTCTGTATAAAGACAGAGAGAAGAGAAAGTAGGAACTAGCCTCAATGCATTGACAGGGGAAATTTCCTGAACAGGATACCAATGACTTAGGCTCTAAGATCAACTATTGACAAATGGGACCTCATGAAACTGAAAAACTTCTGTAAGGCAAAAGACACTGACAGTGGGACAAAACAGCAACTTCCAGATTGGGAAAAAGTTCTTCACTAACCCCACATCTGATAGAGGGCTAATCTCCAAAATATATAAAGAATTCAAGAAATTAGACTCCAAAAAAAAATCCAAATAACCCAGTTAAAAAATGAGATACAGAGATAAACAGAGAATCTCAAATGGCTGAGAGGCACCTAAAGAAATGTTCAACATCCTTAGTCATCAGGGAAATGCAAATCAAAATGACCATGAGATTCCATCTTACACCAGCCAAAATGACTAAGGTAAAAAACTCAGGTGACAGCAGATGCTGGAGAGGTTGTGGAGAAAGAGGAACACTCCTTTAGTGAAACTCTGTTTATAGTGTTTTGTTTTGTTTTGTTTTTGTCAACTGCCCAATTTTTGTTTTATTTCTTAAATAAAAACTCCCCCCCCAAAACTTCCCACCCTTTTGATCTCTATACTACATATTAAAATCCTCTGCCTTTTAAAGATTTATTTATTTTATGCATTTAAGTACACTGTAGCTATCTTCAGACACACCAGAAGAGGGTATCTGATCCCATTAAGGATGGTTGTGAGCCACCATGTGGTTGCCAAGAATTGAACTCATATTTGATGCATATGAGTGCTCTATCTGCAATGTACATCTATATACCAGAAGAGGGTATCAGACCTCGTTACAGACAGTTGTGAGACACCATGTGGTTGCTAGGAATTGAACTCAGGACCTCAGAAGGAGCAGTCAGTGCTCCTAATCTTTGAGCTATCTCTCCAGCAAAATCTCTGACTCTTATGCAATACAAGTATTTTCCTTGTCATTTGGTATAGCTCACAGTATTAATTTAAGATATGTATAGAAAATCTATCAAGACAAAGAAAAGGGAGAATAAAACATTTCCCAGTAGCTTTTGAAGATCTGAAGTTGGGCTAGGTGATGGTGGCACACGCCTTTAATCTCAGCACTTGGGAGGCAGAGGTAGGCGGATTTCTGAGTTCGAGGCCAGCCTGCTCTACAGAGTGAGTTCCAGGACAGCCAGGGCTACACAGAGAAACTCTGTCTCAAAAAACCAAAAAAGGAAAAGAAGAAGAAGGAGGAGGAGGAGGAGGAGGAGGAAGAGGAGGAGGAGGAGGAGGAGGGGAAGAAGAAGAAGAAGGAGAAGAAGAAGATCTGAGGTTGAGTCTTATGTCAAAAGGGTTCCTCTGATTCAAGATTATGTAACAAATCTCCCTATATTTTTCTCCTAGTGACATTTTGAATTTTGAAAATTCTAATTATTGGCTCAAACATCGACTTCAAAGCAGCACAAAAGGTTTTTGTTTCCCTTGAAAACACCAAAATATCAAGCAAATAGCAATATTTTCACAAATAGCAAACAAAGATTAAGAAATAAATGAAGACCCACTGAGCCTCATTTCATTAAAATGAGTTCTCCGCTGGGTAACCAGACAGTGGGGGGAGTTTCTGACCTAGGTATTGCAGGGCTGTTCTCAACAGAATGATAATTAAAAAAATTAAAGTCAATAGAAACAGACACATAGTCAGGTCAAGTTACTGGAATCAGCTGCTCTAATTTTAGAACTATTACAATGACAATTTCAAAGAATGTAAGAGACTTTTAGATATAACGGGGAAAGATAAAACTATTTGAGAAGACAGAAGAAAATTTTCTTTCTGACTCTAAAACACAGTATTTAAAACATGCAGGATACTACTAACAGTCCCTTGAATTTTAGATGAGACCATTAGTAAACTGGAACACAGGTTGACTTGCCCAGCTAGAACTGAGTGCGGGGGGGGGGGGGGGTGAGGGGGGGGGGAGGTTAACAATCACAGGAGTCACGGAGTCAGCAATCTGAATGATAACGGACTCCTCATCAGTGATGCCAATCAGAAGACAAGGAAATGGTAACTTTGAAGGGGGAAAGGAAAAATCACTATCAACCCAGAATTCTACCACAGTACAACCATCTCTCCGAGACACACACAGATGGACGGGGCAGATACAAAAAAACAGTTACAAGTGCGGCCGTCGTACGTAAGGAATAGCAGATGTCAGACTCTGAAGGCACAAAAAGACTGTGGTCCCCAGAGTTCCTGTTGGGTCATGAATATTAGTGCTGTGTCCCCCCCCCCCCATAAGAAACCATTGTTCTTTTGTTTTCTCCAGCACTGGCTGTCCAGTCGCTGATATATTTCCCCAAATCCTCTACTTTCTTTTCATTTTTCACTTTGTAATAACAAATCACCACAAGAAATTAGGGGGAACCCTCTAGACTTTGCAACCAGATAGCCACAGGTATAATTCCTCTAAGATTTCTCACTTACAATTTTTCCAGCCTTGTATTTGTGACTACTAAATGCTTAGGTGAATTTCCTAAATGTTAATTTGTGTTTTAGTTGCTCACACATGTACTGAAGCCCAGCGAAGTTGACACAAAGAACATCATGTCTCTTCCTGGGACTGCGGACATCTAGGTAAACCATTTCCTTCTTGCGCACAAACTATCTTTCAGTTAAACTTTTGCCCACTCACTTCTGGAAGAATGCAATACCACTCACTGGTTTGTAAACAATTCGAGAGGGCTGATGTTGCCTATGATGAGATCATACCAATTTGTAATATAGACAGATGTAATTGGGGAAAACAGTCACGTAACAAAGAAAGGAACAATAAAGAACTGTTCACCAACGTGTGCATTCTAAGCCAAATGGGGGTCTTTTCTAAATGGCTACAATTTAATTTAACTATCCCCTAGGCAGTTATCGTGTCATTGTAGATTCTTTCAACTGTTTGGCTGTTACAAGAAGCTCACTGAAGGTCTCCCCTGCCGGCCACCTTGCAGGGGTGGCATGCCCCCCACTTACTATGAGGGCAGTGTTTTTGCTTTTGCCCCAACCCTAAAAAACATTAAGATTGGCATAAAAATAAATGACCTTTCTTTCACACGTGGTAGCTCAATGCACAATTACGATCTCTCTTCTCTGTTTCTTTTGACTTTTCCTCTTCTCTGTATCAGTTTTGCCCTCAAGTCGACTGCCTTCAAGACTATGGTAGCTAAAGCATGGCTAGATATCACATTTAAAAAGAGGAAAGGAAAGAGAGGGTGGGAAGAGGAGGATTCATATGAGAAGAACAGTGTTGAGACACCACCATACAGCATGTGAAATTATACTACAGAACCATAGTGACAAATATAGCCCTGAGAGAAACACAAAAATAAAAATGTACACAAACAGCTGGGCAGTGGTGGCGCACGCCTTTAATCCCAGCACTTGGGAGGCAGAGGTAGGCGGATTTCTGAGTTCGAGGCCAGCCTGGTCTACAGAGTAAGTTCCAGGACAGCCAGCGCTACACAAAGAAACCCTGTTTCGAAAAAAAAAAAAAAAATGTACACAAACCGAGGAGAATGGTCCAGAAACAAACCCACCCAGCTACTTCTGCCTAATTTTTGACCAAAAAAAAAAAAAAAAAAAAAAGTATCAAGTTAGAAAAAAGACATCTTCTTTAATAAATGATGCTGGGAAATGAAGATATTCACATCCAAAAGGATGAAATTATGATTATGTCTTTTACTCCAGACAAAAATAAGCTTAGGATGGGTCAACAGTATTATCATAAGGCATGAATCTTGGAAACTGCTGGAAAAACGACAAAGGGGAAATTTGTCAAGATATAAGCACAGGCAACGTCTTTCTGTAAAGGACTCCAACGGCATAAGAAATAACCCTAAGAATCTGCAAATGGGATTACGTGAATCCAAGCAGATCTCGCCCCAGGGAAGGCGGTCGCCAGCCAGCGCAGCAGCAGCCTTCCGAGGGATGTCACATGCTCCGAGAGGGATAGGTAGATGCTTAAAGAATGGCAAAAAGTAAACACCAAAACCAAAATCGTCCAATCAACAGAATGTCTAAGGAAGTAAAGAGAGTTCTCAAAAGAAACACAAGCGACCAGTAATACCTGGGGAAAGCATTCACATCCTTAGCCCCCTGCCAAACACAAACTAAAACTAGTTTGAGAGTGTTAAGAACAAAAACTTCTCTGATCTTACGTATTTATTTCGTTTTTGATTCTGGGTAGGTTTGCGTGTCCCTGGGTGGTTATGGGTACACGACCACGTTGGGAGCCCTCAGAGGCTGGAGAGATCAGATGCCCACTTCCAGCTGAGTTTCAGGAAGTTGTCAGCTGTGGGTACTAGGACTCGAACTCTGGTCTAGCAGTGCCAGCTTTTATCCATGGACCCCCTCTTCATTCGAGCTTCTATCTTTCTTATCTTGGCCAAAATGGCTGACAAGAAGAAAACAAAGGACAACACGAGTTGGTGAGGATGTGAGGGAAAAGAAACCTTGGTGTGCTGCTGGTAAGAATAAAGCTGATACAGTCGTTATGAGCACTCATCAATTTTCCCTACAAAGCTAAGTATAATTACCAGATGAGCCAGTGCTACCACTCTTGGGCGTTAACCCGAGGGGCTTTAAGTCCTATCACAGAACTACTTATTCACTGGGTAAGTCACATAGCTAAAGAAGAGAGCCAGCCTAGCTGTCCATCCGCAGATGAATGAGTAAAGAAAATGTACACACACAATTTTATTCGGTATAAAGAAATGTTAGGGGCTGGAGAGATGGCTCAGTGGTTACAAGCACTGACTGCTCTTTTCAATTCCCAGCAACCACATGGTGGCTCACAACTATCTGTAATGGGCATCTGATGTCTTCTGGTGTGTCTGAAGACAGCAACAGTGTACCCACATACATGAAGTAAATAAATCTTTTTTAAAAAGAGAGGAAAGAAATATTAGGCTTGACTTTTGCAGGAAAATGGGTGGTACTGGAAGTCTTCTTGCTAAATGAAATTGATGAGACCCTTTGAAAAACAAATTGTCACGCCTTTAATCACAGTGCTTGGGAGGCCGAGGCAGGTGGATTTCTGAGTCGAGGCCAGCCTGGCCTACAGAGTGAGTTCCAGGACAGCCAGGACTACACACAGAAACCCTGTCTCGAAAAACCAAAAAAAGAAAAAAGAAAAAGAAAAGCAAACTACCTAGGTTTCTTCTCATTAAGCTCTTCCTACGGGGTGGAGGGGTGTGCACGCATGCGCAGATGCACACATAGCCTATAAACTCCGTCCAGGCATCTTTAACAGGGGAAAGAGGAGATCTTAAAGGAGGGGGAGCCAAAGCAGAAGGTAATGTTATTCAGATGCTGTGGTAGGCGCAGGGTGTTTGGGGGAAGCAGGAACAGAGCCATCAAGAAGAAGGCAATCAGGGGGAGGGTGTAGATGAGGGGGATTAAGAACACACAAAACTGTCATAATAAAGTCCCTTTGTCTTGGGCTGGAGAGATGGTTCAGTGGTTAAGAGCACTGCCTGCACTGGACAGTGGTGGCACACGCCTCTAATCCGGGCACCTGGGAGGCAGAGGTAGGCAGATTTCTGAGTTCGAGGCCAACCTGGTCTACCGAGTGAGTTCCAGGACAACGAGGGCTACACAGAGAAACTCTGTCTCGAAAAACCAAAGAGAGAGAGGGAGAGGGAGAGGGAGAACTGCCTGATCTTCCAGAGGTCATGAGTTCAAGTCCCAGCAACCACATGGTAGCTTACAACCATCTGTAATGAGATCTGACACCCTCTTCTGGTGCGTAATTATAATAAATAAATAAATAAATAAATAAATCTTTTTTTTAAATCCCTTATCTTATGAGCTACCTTAACTAATCAAAAAGAATTTATTCCTCTAATTCAAGTGTATCTTTGCAAGAATCCCATTTAATTGAAAGAGACTTCTTAAAGAAATGTTTACAAATGTTTGCAAGACTAGGAACTAACCCTAGCGTTGGCCAGGCTGCATGGACTCAGGGCTGAGAGGCACTCCCCTGCACATTAAATTAAAATGTTGGTGTTAAGATACAGACTCTCAGAGTTCGGGCATCTCAACTGGTCCCTACGGCGGCTCGGTCCCCTGTTCCAGTCCATCCACACGCTCGCTGTCCCCAAAGGATTTTCAGAGGCCCAAATCTGATCATGCTACCTCCCTATGAGTCTCGTGTGCCCTGGCCTCCACCTGGACTCTTAGCCTCGGCCCTCATTCCAAGCCCCATTCTATGCTTCCTGGCCTTCAGCCTTTGTACACACTGCTCCCTCTTCTGGAATGTTCTTTCTCCCTTGGCCTTCTATTAAAAAATCCCATTTAGCCTTCAAAATTCCATCCAAATACTTTATCCTTTGAAAAAGCCCATTGTCAACCAGGAGATGTTAGTTAACTGTATTTGAGGCAATTTTCATAGATTTTTAACAACGGGAGGATCTGAATCAAATTCCCATCTCAAGTTTTGATGGCACTGTCTGTGTGGCCTCATCAAGTACCAGGGAGAGACTGGGTTTTTACTATTTCTGGGCATTATCAAGTTTACCTGCTACTGCTTCATTCGTGCTGGAGGACACATCACTCTAAGGTCCAAGACAGCTTCCTCCACCTCTCCCTCCCCCTCTCCCTCTATCTATCTTCGTGTGTGTGTGTGTGTGTGTGTGTGTGTGTGTGTGTGTGT